>CAAKHD010011707.1:94876-111448 GCA_901007705.1 Fistularia tabacaria
CTCACCCCCACACACACACACTCGCACCCACCCCCCACCTCACTCCACCCACTTTACTCCATCACACTCACACACACACACACACACACACACACACACACACACACACACACACACACACACACACACACACACACCTCTGCCAGAACTTCCTTTAACACCCCGTACGTTCTCTCTCTCTCTCTCTCTCTTCCCCTCCCACCCCCTTTCCTCCCAGAGACTCAGCTGTGGCTGGAAAATGTTCTGTTTTTCATTTCAGAGTCCCAGGACGGCGGCTATAAGTCAGACGTGCACAGCAAGCCCAGGAAGGAGCGCACCGCCTTCACCAAGGAGCAGATCCGGGAACTGGAGTCCGAGTTTGCACACCACAACTATTTGACCAGGCTGAGACGCTACGAAATCGCTGTCAACCTCGATCTGACGGAGCGACAAGTACGGTACCTGCTGCACGACTCCCCGGCAGAGAACGCCCATCGGGGCTCAGCCACCGCCTGAACGCGCGGGAAACATCGGAACGTCCGCTCACGGTCGAATTCCTCTCAGACGATCTGCAGATTGGAAAGCGGCCGTCGGGGGGGAAAACGTCGGGGGGAGTTTAGCGGCGTCCGCTAACGTGATCGGAGATAAACGATGACAGGGGGATTGGTGGTAAACGCAGAAACGTGGAGGAATAAATAGGAACATTAGCAGGAAGCGCGCTGGCGCTCAGGTCTGCGCCGTGGCGTTCAGCTCCCTTGTTTTTTTTGTTGTTGTTTTCGCCTTTTCGCCTAATCGTCAGCGGTCGCAGCCAAATAGCAGCGTTGGCACTGGGACAGATCTACGGGGCTCGGGTTTCATTTTTCGCCCCGTGGATCCGCGCCGCTGTTCCTTCCATTTTTCCAGCGGTTCAGCTGGAAATCGGGCCAATCCGGGGCCAAGCCAGCCGTCCCGGCTCCGCTCGCCGGATACTGACAAATTAGAAAATGCGCCGGTTTGACTTCACAAGGTGAGCAGAAGCCCTGGCTTTGGTTCCTCAACTCCAAACCATGCTCACCAACTAGTAATCGTTAGGTGAGCTCGAACAGGTTGACTAGTTCTCCGGATCACCTCTGTGGAGGTTCTCGGTCATCCAGGTTTTGGTGGATTCTGGTCGAAATCTTCTTGAATTCCTTCACTTGGAGAATTTCGGCTCAGAGGTGGAAGAAGAAGAATAAGCCACGAAGAAGCCTCTGGGTTGAGGCGTGGAAGGTCTTCAAGTGAAGGAATTCAAGGCCAGTCAGCACCACAGGCAGATTTTGACGAGACTTCAGCGTCACAGCCAGAAGGTCCCTGGTCAGATTTCGATCCCGGGTTTCACCAGGTTCCTCCAGCAGATCCTACGTTGTCCAGACGTGTGAATGAGTGAGTGAAAGGTTTAAAGTCCTACATGAAGAACACGTTCCCACTCCTGATGCATCAAAAAACCCGACCAAAAGTTTCGGTTCCCTTCGCCTCCCGTACCGACGCATAAGAACCCCTTTCCCATCCTTCTTTCGACAAACCAGGAGCTTCAGGTCTGGATCAACATCTCAGGGTCAACAGAACATGGAGTCCAAGGTTTGACCTGTTCCTCCAGCTGCAAATATATTATTAGTCTCACAAAGACGTGGAGATGAATGGCAATCAATCCCAATCAATCCTGTCACCATGGATAATCCATCTGATGCAAATTATAGACATAGAATATTTTTTTCTTCTGCATTTATTTATATATATATATATATATATAAATGCAGAAGAAAAAAAAGATAAATGCAGAAATCAATGGAAATGCGTGGAATACAAAAATATAAAAAAATATAATAAAATATCTAACCATGTATATATTAAAATATGTATATAAATGTAGCAATCAATGGAAAGATGGGAATTCAATACAAAAATATAAAAAATATGATAAAAAAAATAAATATATTTCTATTTATTTATATATATAAAATAGAATAAAGCTATATCTAAATTTATATACATATACATTTATTAATATAGTCTTTACATTATGTACCTTGTCATGTTGCAGTTCGTCAACATCTCCATGCTGATCTTCCTTCTTAATCACACACAGAGACCACGTGTACACAGCAGGTCTTCAGACCTCAGTGGAGCCTCTGCTGAGGACGCTGGTACATCAGGGTGGAGATCTCGTTGTCCACACCGCACATATGCATCTTCTGCTCAATCAGCAGGAAATTTCTTTGTCCTGAATATCTGGGGTTGGAGAGCAAATGCCGGAGCAAATGCAGATTTGAAGCAGGAGGTTTCCAGGTGCCACAAATGTCGGAGGGTTGGGCTCCAGTTGAAGAGCCTCAGAAGATCCGGTATCTCGGTGGGTTTTACTGGGTGTGATGTTCTGGCCCGGGGGGCCGTTTCCTTCGGAGCGCCGGTATTCGAGGCGTTTTACGGGCGCCGGGACCGATTCCGTCCTCGGACCTGGCAACCCCGGCGCCCGGCGCGGATTCCAGATGTGCTCGGCTTGGGTTACCTCTGCAGATGATGTCAGCGGACTTTACTGGACAGCGACGCGTTGCGACTGCATGCCATTGATATTTGAACAGCGTTTACGGCTCCTCCGGTGGAGGCACAGGCACAGGCAAAGGACACGAACCGCTGCAGATACGACACCTGCGGCGAAGAACGCCTGTTCAAGCATCTGATACCTCACCTCCAAGGATCCGGGTGACGGGGTGAGGTCTGTGACAGGGTTCAGAATCCATTCAGGATCAGATCCATGTGTGAATGAGAGGGTGAATGGTTATAGGTATCCGCCGGCCGGATCCCAGCTAAGATAGCCTCCTAACTGCTGTCCTCATTAGCATGTCTATGGAAACATGCTGATGAGATGAGAGATGATGATGATGAGAAAACGTGTTTCTCAGTTGTTTGCATCTCAAAATATGTTCTCTTCTAACGGCTCCACGTCGAAGAATATGGTCGTATACACACACTATTTGGCCAAAGGTATTATCTCACCTGTCTTGACTGGCAGATGAACTTCAGTGACATCCATTCCTCATCCAGAGGCTTCAATATGACGTCAGCTCTTCTGGGAAGAATGTCCACCAGCTTCACCAGTGTCTTCATGGGAATGTTGGATCATTCTTCCAGAAGCACATTTGTGAAGTTGGCTGATAAGACCTGGCTCTCAGTCTCCACTCTAATTCATCCCAAAGGTGCTGTATGGGGCTGAGGTCAGGAATCTGTCCAAGTTCCTCCATAGCAGACTCTGTCCTCCAGGTCTTCATGGATCTTGCTTTGTGCACTGAATCCAGTCATGTTGGAAAAGGAAGCGGCTCCAAACTGTTCCCATAAAGTTGGGAGCATGGAATTCTCCAACATGTCTTGGTATGCTGAAGCCATACCAAGCGTCAGCAATGGCGCTTCGGAACGAATGCGCCAAATATCCCATCAACACACTCGTGAAACTTGTGGACAACCTTCCCAGAAGAGCGGAAGCTTCTCATATTGAAGCCCGTGGATGAGGAATGGATGTCACCGAAGTTCGTATGTGAGTCAAGGCATGTGAGCGAATACTTTTGGCCATCTGGTGGCTCCGTATATGTATGGCTGTAATCGTAGGGAGGTCTTTGAGATTAGGTTATGCTGATGACTGTGTCCAGCTCTCTAAAAGGAACCAGACATTTATCCCGCCTCGCCACGAAAACATAAAAAAAAAGGCGAGAACTTTTTTGTGGAATGCGAGCTTCTGGCTGGAACTCGGTTACCGGTCTTCCAGAGATAGATCTGCTATGTTTATGAAGAAAGCGATCCCAGCGGAAACCGTGCAGAGCGAGCTCTGGGAGAGTATCTGCTAAAAAGTAGACTTCGAAAAGCCGCGCTCGGTGATTCACGGCGCGAGGCTTTACATGCACGACACACTTATGGGATTATCATAAATACGTCGAAATGCGCTGACGGCTGCCAGAAAACAAGGACACTGGAAGTGGTGAGTGATGTTTGGAAGCAGCAGCAGCGGGATACGGGTTCACGTCAAACGGCGTGTCTGCGCACCGACGTGCCTTCGGGCAAGGCACCGGACACAACGTTGCTCCCGAGGGTCTCGCTAGTGACCTGCGTGGCACCTCTGTGTGAGGGAGTGGGTGAAGGCTATCTAGTGTGAAGGGCTTTGAGACCTAAGCGGTGACCATCTGTGACCTTTGGCCCGAGAGCGAAAGCACTGCCAGGGTGGTTCAATCAAATTACAGGATTCTATCTACGCTTGGACTTTTTCAAGTGGCCTTCAGCACACCATGTCGGTGGTCTCCACCGTCCACTGCACATCCTGAGCTCTGAAGCTCTGCAGCGTCAACCATCCTCGATGCCTGCTTATCCTCTCCCTCAACCCCACGCGAGACGCTGCTTCTGGATACTCTTACATGTTGATTTAAGACGTCTCTTGTCTTAAATCATCTGCCTGCCCCCTCCCCTCCTTCCCCCCTCCTGCTCTGGAGATCTTGGAAAGAGGGAGTTGAGTCTCTGAAAAGCAGAGAAATTGTTCTCTCAAGTGTTTGGCCTCTGAAGATCACCGGTCCGTATCAAACCTCTCAGCTGCTCGATCATCGCGAGGCGATCGAACGCAGACCTGCGGCCGGAGGAAACCCAGAAGTATTTGATGTGAAGTGCAGACCAAGACGAACGTTGAGAACTCATCAGGAGCGTGACCTCTCTTGACTACCCGCCCGCGAGCTTTTGAGCTTTTTTCCGGTGGAATCGGAGCCGACTCGGTGACAGCTGCGATCTGGAGTCTGTCAAGCGATTTCGGAAATATGATGGCAACGTGAGACCGATGGCAACGTTTACATTCTCACCGGTCAGAAACAGAAAGTGCAGAAATGTGGTGCTCAGCTCATGCCACGCGTGTTCTCCGCCATCATGGAATCCTCCGCCGCTAGATGAGCGCTTGTTTCAGGTTCAAGCGTGGCATGAAAGCACGCCTCGGATGACTGTCCGATGAGCTTCACGGAACAGATAGGTCAATTTAATTGCAGAGGACTTCCTCACCTCCTTCTACCTGTCCATGGAGCAGATACAGGGAAGGACAGGAGGTCCACTAATGTCTTTTTTTGCCAGCTGACTGAACGATCGTCTTCCAAAGCTTTCCTGTGTGACGGTGTCTTTCCCCTTGGCTTCCAGGTGAAGGTGTGGTTTCAGAACCGAAGGATGAAGTGGAAGCGCGTGAAGGGCAGCCAGCAGGGGGCAGCGGCCAGGGAGAAGGAACTGGTCAACGTGAAAAAGGGGACACTGCTGCCGTCGGAGTTTTCTGGAATAGCGGGACTGCAGCGCCTTTCCGGTTCCCCCCGGGCGGTGACCGAGGAGGACAGCCACGACAGTGACCAGAGCTCGGAGAATCCTTACCTATGACCCCCCGGGGTCCTTTTCTGATTGGACGGCACGGACACGAGGGGAGCATCGGCGGGACGTCCGCCGCGAGCAAAGTGGGATAAAACCAAAACAAAACATGAAACATTCCAGAAATGCTTTGCGAAAAGGGCTTGAGTTTTGCACTGTGAAGGACTGGCATCGGCCCCAGCATTTAGTCTTGAGAATGTAATATCGGTCGGTGAGGGAGGCGCTTTCTGGAATTAAAGGCATTCTGGTTTTTGGTCGGAGTCCAAGTCGTGTCGACCGGTCATGTCCGAGGGTTCGATGTGTGCCGAACGCATGCTGGTCCATCGTCTAAGGAGAATGGTGACGCCGAAATTACAGTTCGACCCAAAACACCAACAGAAACATCTAATCCCTGTGAGGTGACGAAGTCCAAAACAAAAAGGGGTTTCTGCGAGCATTAACTCCCAGCTGCCATTTGGACAAAACAAGGACCTCGGAAAGATGAGATGATACAAAGTATGGATACGAGAGAACGCTGTCACTTCCCATGCGTACTTTTCATCTCCATAGTTGCCGAGCATACATATCCACTGGAAGGCAGAGCTCAGAGTTCACTTCTGACTTCCGACAGCAGGAAGAGAAACGAAAAGAAGCAGCACGGTAGACGCCGGTGGTCCGTGAGGCCACTGAATTTGGGGCGGCGAGCGGATGGGGAATTCTGTGCAGACGCCATGTTGCCTTCTTCTTCTTCTTCTCCGTTCCTTTCGCTGGTCTCACCGGAGCATACCGTGTAGCACCTCACAACTTCTGGTGGAACCTCTGTTTGCTGTGTTCGACCGTGCGTCCACAAGCTCCACGAAAACGTACAGAATCACGCAGAAAATGAACAAAAGGGATTTAATGTTGAGCACGAATGAGTTCTGAGGGCGTCTTCGCAGATGGAGCTTTAACTGCCGCGCCACAGTGGAGAGCTGCATGAAGAAGACTAACACCTGTGTGCTGACAGGCTAATTTTGTTCTTCCCAGTCATCAGGTCCTGATGGCGCCGGGGGCAGGGCAGACACCAAATTTCCATCTGACACATGTATGAACACAACAACGTAGCTGAACACTTGGCAGGACGTGTCAGGCACCATTAGCCGTAAACTCCATGGATATTTTCAATAATTGCAACCGAGGCGTCGCAGCAGAAACTCGGCGCCTCCCCAGCGCGCCCCGGCCTCCTTGGCGGGGCGTCAGCGCAGGAGCGCCTGGCTTTTCGTGAAGAAAAACGTAAATGAACGCAGACCCCCTCCTCTTTTTTTTTCTTTGCAATGCCGTAAAGTTTACGTGCCTTTTACATTCAAAGAAACCCCCGATTTGCCAAAGCAATTGAACGGGAATAAGAAGTCATTTCTCGTCTGATGCTCGCTGGCACGTACTGAAGGCACTTCTCCGTATATGAGCGTGCAAGTGTTACACTTCCCAGAGCAGCTGTTGATTCACTCTTGATTCGGCTCAGACGTTCAGCTGCTTTTGCGGCTTTTCCAGTTCCCCCCTCAGACATTTCTCAGAGCTGAGTTGCGGTCCGGTGACATACCCGCCGTTTTCTCTCCGTGCGTGCATTTCATTACTGCACGTCACTTTCTGATTGAAGGCGCACTGGGCATCGGCCCGACGCGCAGGAATCAAGGGAAAAGGGGGAATTAGAGACGTCCGAGGCGTTTTGCCTCATGCGTTGGTTCTCGATGATGCATCGTTGCTCTCAGACAGCGGTGAACATATGGACACATTCAAAAGACGTGTGGTGGACGTCTCCAACCAGACATTCATGGACTGTATCCAACCTCAAAATTGAATATGTGAGCGGAGAGGCTGCAGAGGATGGGTTTAGATGGAGACGACCCCTGAAGGGAGCAGCCCAGAGGAAGGGAAGAAGATCCAACCATTTCATCTGAGTGTATCACCCACATCTGATGAACCGGTGACAGCGGGGTTGTCGGACCCGTTCACTGGTGAAAAATCAAATGTGCAGTGCCGTGGGAGGCCAAACACCTGGCTCATCTCGGGATGCCCTCGCGTGGTCAACCAGTCGTGATTTATGTCCTTCACAGGTGGTTCGACGGGCCGCGCTGGTCAGATCGTAATGCGACGATGTATCCGGCAACCCTGGAAAGCTCGTTCCACTCGTCCGCTCGCCTATTTCTAACAGTCTTGCTTGTCCAGAAGCAATCACCTCTTGGGCATGTATGGGTTCCAGGCCACGACCGTCCCACGGCAACACGAGGGAGTGCAAATGGCCAGGCAGCACAAGACGTACCAAAGTATTCCCTGAAGTGGTGAGAGCTTCTGGCTCTCGGCGAGAAGGTCACCGGTTGGATTCCCACAGGAGGTTATTTCTCTTCTGAGTCTCCATGTTCTCTCCGTGTCTGCATGGGGTTCCTCCGGGTTCCTCCCGCAGTCCAAAAACCTTGAAGACTTTTGTATGTCTCTCTATGTGGCCCTGTGGTTGCCCAGAATCAGGCAACCCTGACCCAACTTTAGATAATAAATGACTAAATGCAATATTTGAAATTGTAGTTCTACCACATTATGTCTTTGCGTTGCACCCAGTCTGAGCGGCACCGTGCCCTCTAGTTCCTCTGGTATCTCCAGGGCCCGTGCCGGACGATCTTAAGGGCCCTGAAATTCTGTTTTTTTTGTGGACGAGTAAAAAGAGAACCTTGACGGTTTGAATTCTCATGCAGAGTTCTTGCACATTTTGATGATCCAGGACTCCATGTGAGAACCTGTATGTGGATATAACGTATGTTTGCAGACGGTAGACCTTCTCCTGCTTTCAGGAAAGCTCCTCGGAATGCTGCCGCCGAGGCTTCTGACACTGCCGACGCAGGTTTGTGTTTGCAGCCGCAGGGAAACTAAAGAGATGCCGTTATGGAATGCGTCTGGCCAGCGTCACATCTGATCACGGATGAAGGTCGAACCTTGACACCTCGGGGAGCAGCGCCGCTCCGCTGGGAAGGGTCGTGCTGTCATTGGAGGGACGGCGTGCCAAGAACAACACGGCCAACTCAAGACTTTTCCATATTTGACTGGAGTGGCTGCTCGCCGCTCCAAACCCCGGCTCTTGGTAGAGGTTCAACAGAGAGCTGTGCAGCGAGTAGAAAAATGTGATCTCATGTGACTCCAGAAAATGAAAACAGAGAAATTTGTGTCTCTGTGACTCGGCTCGAAGAAAATAAACCGGCCGTGGGTGTGTGTCTGCGATGGATATAAAAAAAACAACAACAACAAAAAAAAGAAAAAAAACAGATTTCAGCGATGCACTGGGACGTCTCCAAGGCCTGGTTTGTCTTGGAAATATCACAGGCCGCCATATGTGAGGAGGACACAACTGCTGGACCTCCATTCACATAGTTAGCACCACTGAACGCCGGTTGTGGAAATATAGATAAGGAATGAGTGAGTGTAGCCAGTGGGATGCTTTTTTAATTGTTCCATCCTGGAGACGCGGTGTGAGGGTTTTCACCGCTCGGGGGGAAAAATCGCTCAGGTTCTCCCGTCTTGGCCGAGTGGCGGACGAGAGAAAGAAGGCCACAAGTCCTGCAGCAACGCTGGAAGGGGAACCTGATGTACCGCCCGTTTGGAGGCCTGGTTGCTGAGCTGAGGTCCTCCGCTGGAGCTCTGCCCGAGTGAAGAGAGGACCTGAGGTCGTTTACTGAGTCTTGACTACGCCGGGGGGCAGCTGGAGGCAGCAGAGGTGAAGATGCTGAGGTTCTCTTTGGGAGTGAGGAGGACAGAGAGGACCGGGAGTGACTCCATCAGACATGTGTTAGATGTCCTGGAGATAAAGCGGGACCGACGTGCTTTGGAAGACCTGGGAAGAAGGATCCTGAGCTTGAAGCTGCCAAGTGGGAGGTCAGAGAGGAGGTTTACGGACGGAGGGAAAGACTGGATGCAGAGGAGAGGGTTGGATGGAGGCAGAGGATTGGCTGAGCAACCCAAAGAAAACGTTAGTTACTCAGGTTTACTTGGGGTCGCTTTGCTCCCGTTGCACAGCCCGTCCTCACTGAGCCACCGATGGCTCGTGAGAAGACGGAACTCCTCTGTCTGGACCACATCACCGTGTCTTTGCATCAGGGACGTACGGTATGTCCTCTGCACGGAAATCACATCCTGTTGATGAGAGTAGTCGCACTACTTGCTCATTAGCATGGATACAATCAAGCTATCGGCAACCTCATTATCATTGTTACTAAAAGAGGGTTTCCCTCAAAAACCTCCTTCTGCTGCGAAGAACAACCAGTTCCCGGCTGCGGGAGAGTCAAAAACCGACGCCGTCGTGCCGCCGAACGCTGTTAGCGGTCCGTCAAACATGTCCACTGCCATCAGAAGACTTACTGGAGTTCCTTTTCCTCTGAACTACAAATCCACTCCAGACCACGGGTAGGACAGTATGTGACAGCGGGCACCGCCGTTGCTCAGAAGCCGTCGGCCAAACTGTGTAAACCTGTGATTTACATGAAATTTACCCAAACCGCTGGAAAGTAGAGCGGATGGCACTGAGGAGGGGTTGAGCTAGAGCGCATCAGAAGATCACCGGTAATCCCATTCGTTTGAATCGTGGCAAAACAGACCGCTTGCATAGCAGTCTCCCTGCGGCAGGAAATAGACCGAAACCCCGTCAGTCGACCATCCTGCGTGCCAGCATTCACATTGCTAATGGGCAACGCCCACAGACACAGCGGAGACCTTCTGTGCGGCTCCACGGCCTCGTCATGGAGAAGCTCAAACATGTGAATCATGATGTACTCACGCTGCTGAATCATACCGGGGGGTATCGGGTTAGGATTTCCGCTCGTTCCGCATTTGCCTCGGCTATCAAGTTGGCGAGGCGAATTGAAGTGACGCGCATCTTCCCGTATGGAAGGCGTGACAACGCCTGATCCTGCGTGCGTTTGGCCTCGGCGGCTCGAGCTTCTGCCACATCAGTCTGCGAACAGAGGCCGATAGATTGAGATGTCAAACAACGTTACGGTCGGCGGTGGCTCTGACGGATCCTGCGGCGACCGCTGGCTCGTCTGAAAGTAAAACCAGTGTCACTCCAATGAACTGTGACACAAAGACATCTATGTCACCCGCCTTTTTCCTTCGAAACTGTCATCTCCCTTTTTTTCCCGTGGGGATTTCCAGGGTCTTTCCTCTTCCAGAGGTCTAATTTCTCCGCCATACTTCATTCAGATCAGTCTATTATTCCCAGTCACTCTGCAATTTTCCAGGGTTTTGTTTTCCAGTCATCAGGACATTTTTACCACTGCTAATCCAGGTCTGCTCTGCAGCCAAAGTGCCACATGCTGTCATTGCTCCACTAGCTTTTTCCAACCACTGGCTCCTGACACAGTCCTCCATTAAACATCCATTCAGCATTCCGCACAGCCTCGACTCGCCAGACGGCGTGGAAGAGGCCATTTCCTCACCCTGCCCCCTGCTTTTTATGCCCCGTGTTAACATACACAACACCCAATTAATAAAAGTGATTTATGCAGGACAGTCGTGAATAAACATCGCAGTTTATTTGCGGTGGAGAGAAGATGCAGACACGCTGTTATGACTCTTTGCCGGACTGCAGAGGCTAATAGAAGGCTGGGGGAGGAAAAAAACGCAGGGAAGTGACGGAGCAGGTTGAACCGAAACCGGTCCAAGAGTCGAAGCAGCTGGAGTGGGAGATCAGAATGCCTCTTCGCGCAAACTTTACTACTCAAAGACAAGATCTGGGTTCCCCCCGGCAGCAACGGCTTTCTCACTACAGTGGACTTTACAGGCTTCTTGGACTGGAAGGAAACCACCGCTGAAGACGAAGATAACACGGAGGTGGAAGCTGCCACTGGGTTTGTGGATTAACAATCATGGACTATCAGGTGGCTGAGGTGATTTATCTTCTCCCTGCGCTGCTTCACCATGCGAGGAACCCCGTAAACTGTTCGCTAACTCCCCACTTATTTTGGCCAAAATGTAGATGTTCCTTTGCAAGCCCTGGAAAGCCCTTTGCGGTGTAGCAGGCCAGAAGAGCTCTGACCTCTCCATCGCTCCATTTCTCGCCGCTTCTTTCCATTTTGTCGCAAGAAAAAAATCTGACCGGTGACCACAATAGCTGTCTGCAAGAAGTATTTGCCAATGGGCGTGACTTACGAGGCCAGACCAATCACCGAGCACCTACGCCATACCGATTCCTTCTCCCTCTCAGGAGGAGCTGAAATGGTTCTCAGAGCTGAGGTCTATGGTTCCTCCGCCGGCTCAGTGCACCACGAATGGCCCTGGATCCTGAAAAGCTTCAAGGAACTGCAAAAGTTTCTTGTCCACCGACTGGCACCAGACATCTATGCTTACATGCTTCACATAGCTCCACAGATGTGACCTGTGACGGACAGGTGTCGGCCAAGAAGCTCATTATTTTCCACAGGTGATGGATAAGGGTGGATGATGGAAAAACAAGAATCTGCAAGAAAACTGAAGGGAAACCAAAAAAAAGTATGTCTGCATTCAGACCGCTGCTTTGAATCCCATTTAAAAAGAGATTTATATGAGTCGCCGGAGCCACTGTGATTCCCTGCTCCTCTCCTGGCCGGGTCTCAGCCTCGCGGTCTGCTCGCGGCCTTTAAATATGGACGTCATGTGGTCTTCGTCTTGGTGGTTATTGGACACGATTGTTTCTGCGGCCGTTTCGACGGCTATTCTTTGTCTCGTTGAAGAGGAATTGCTGCCTGTTTCCTTTCCGCTCCCAGAAGGACGACCCCGTATTCACCCGCCGCTGCCCTGAGATCCTTTACCGTCATGGCTAGAATGAACCATCATTCATCACGATGGAGCGAAGGACAACTCAAGTATGGAAACCATCCATTCACTCATTCATTCATTCATCTGCACCACTCAGGGTGGTGGGGATGCTGGGGTCTATCCCAGCTGTGATTGGCCTGAGGATGGGGGTTCACCTCAGATCGGCCAGTCACAGGGCCACATACAGAGACATACCACCATTCACTCATTCATTCATACATCTGGACAATTCAGGGTCTCCACTGAACCTCCCCATGTTTTGGGGCTGCAGGAGGAACCGCACGTGGAGACTCCACACAGAACA
Organism: Fistularia tabacaria; assembly: GCA_901007705.1. Lineage (NCBI taxonomy): Eukaryota > Metazoa > Chordata > Actinopteri > Syngnathiformes > Fistulariidae > Fistularia > Fistularia tabacaria. Next base: position 107,337 of record CAAKHD010011707.1, read on the forward strand.
CAGAAAGGCCTTCGAGTCGGAGGTGCTAACCTCAGGCATGTCCAAAGTCCGGCCCGCGGGCCAAACATGGCCCCTGTTCAAATTTCCAGCGGCCCCCAGCCTCTGTGGTCGAATCAATAAAACCACAGTACAAAACACAGCATACAAAATGCTGTTCTATATTTCACCAGAAGATGGCAGTAGCCCTGTGGTTACGCTCTCGCCGCAGGAAACGTTGACCCTCGTCACAAAGGTCAAAGGACATGGTGTGATCCTTTCCAGCCCATTTCAAAAATGGCGACCGTAAAAAAAAAAAAAGGAAAAAAAAGGAAAGTTGAAGCCGCTTTGGAAATCGGCGTATTTTTCACCAAAATACAAAACAACTGTGTCTGCCTTTTCCGCCAGGAGACTGTTTTCAAGGAATTCAACAACAAGAGGCGCTGCCAGACCAAACAGTCAAACTACAACCATCAATAATACCATAAAACAAAAGTGGGAACGAACATGGCGAAACATTGAAGCAACTGGAAGCTGTTTTAATGGCACAGCAGCCCTTTTTTTTTAATTTTTATTACAAGAGCCCGCAAATCAAATGAAAACGCCACAAAGGCAAGCTACGAGGGAGCAACGCTTACTGCGGAGCTCTGCAAACCTTTTCCTGAGGGTGGATTTATTCAAGAATCATAGAATGTCGGGCTGAACGGTCGGCGCTCACACAAAAAGTTTGGACACCCCCATGCAAACCGCTGCCGTCCACCATCTTTCTTCACTTTACCTGAGAAGCTCACAGGACCATCTTGTTTTCTGAATATCCGCCCTTTTCCAACACTCAGGGTTGCAGCTCGACGTTTGTCTTTCATGAACAGTTTTTTGAAGACCGTCGGCCCGATCCAAAACAAACCCGCGTCCCTGCAGCCGTCCTCGGCCTCCGCAATCGCGGCCGACCGCTAAGTAAACCGAAGCCGGTCCTCTGCAGCTTTCATTCTGAAAACCCAAACAGAAAAATAAGCCAAATAAGCGTGCGAAGGGATCGGCCGTCCAGCGGCCCGTCTCTTGCACATTCTTGAATGGTCTTTCATCACCCCTCCGTTTCAGCGACGGTCTGGAGTGTGTAAAAGCTGTCTGAGCACTGCCAGAGGGAGGAAGGGGAAGGGGAGACACGGAGGAAAATAAAGGAGAAACCAAGCCGTGGCCAACATCCCTTCGGATTGAAGCAGGAAAAAAGTTATTTGTGGCAGACACGGGGAGAACATAGAAACTCCGCACAGGAGGGCCCCTTGTAGGAATCCAACCGGGGACCTTCTCGCTGTGAGTCCACATACTGAGCGTCAAGCGAGCTGCAACCTCACGCTGGTGGTCACCATCTTGCTTTCCCATCTTGAAGTGGAACAGAAACTACTACTACTACTACTATCGCCTACTACCCCTTCTGGGGCTCACGCCGCCAACAAGACTTCTCTAAGCATCTGGGTCCTGAGCCAGCATCTTCAGCTGTCCCCAAGAGTAGCCCATTGGGGTTCCACCTCAGGGCTTCATCTCGATGGCAACTTGCGCGGTCTTTCCAGCTTGGAACAAGGTCCTTACCTTCCATGTACCCATGATGGTTGTAGCCCTGATTGATTTTCATCATAGTGGCTTCCAGGTGCTTCCGGCTATCACCTACCCTGCGTCATAAGTCCTTCTGACGAAGGTCTATCTTCTCCCCCGGGCGGGATATCATGGTTTAATCTTGTTTGCTTATCTGTAACAGGTAGTGTTTTATGAGCTCCTCCGACCTGGAGGAGCGGGTGTTTCCTTTCGTCCAACCTCTACCCCGAAACCTGCCCAGCTTGGTTGGACCTAACAGGGGTAGAACCCCCGCCGGTGTAGCCTCCAGGGTCATGGAAGTACACTAGCCTCACCAACGCTGCAAGGTGGCAACACAGAGGGAGGGGAACGGAAAGTACAGGAGCGAATACTTGATCAAAGTACTCCTGTCTGGTGCCATCTTCGAAAATGATTTCCATTTGATCGAATTACTGCTGTTATCTGCCATCGCGTGAGTGGCAGCACAGCAGAAAACCAAAGTTCATGGCATATCGGCGAGCTGACCGACATCTGGCCGAGGCATGACTTCCCCGACTGGAAAGGGTTTCCTCTTTTGTCTGTTTTCTGTGGATTTGTCTCCCTCCTCCGTCTGCCTGTGTTTCGTCCACCCTCCCGGTGGGCCTTCCCACCCCCCCGCTCTGGCCGGACCACCTGTCTCCAATTAGATGCCTGGCTTCGTGGTACGTCAGCCTGCGGTTTTCCTCTGACGGTGGCATCCGTCGAGCCTCTGACGGATACCTCACTTTCTATTTCGCCCGCCCACTTGGACGATTTTTGCCCCCCGATTCCAAGTCTGTCCATCAGGGCCGCCGGATGGGAAACGGCGACCTTGTCATATTTTTGGACGATCCCGACTTGGCGATCAAAGCTATTTGATCAGCTGGGATCGACGGTTTGTGTCCAGAATCCTAGTTTACGCAAATATCTTCTGATTTCTTTCCGAATATGATCCGCTTTGCCTCCAAAGGAACTTCAGGAGCACAGGAGAAGGATCACTGAACCACAAACATCATGAAATCCAGTCGACTGTCGCCACGTGAAAACCGAAGTCTGGCAGAAATGACCTGACCTTATTTATCTCTGAATAGCGCATGAAAAAATAAACTAATAAACTGGGTTGAAAAGAATGCAATTCATTTCTTATTAGCGAACTTTTTATTCAGAGTTCTGGTTTTTAAAGAAAATAATAAATGTAAACACGAATGAAAAATCCTCGTTTTTGGAGCCCCACTGTATGTTTGGAATTTGAAAAAATCCTATTTTATTTTTCCTGTGAAGAAGGGTTGGTCGAATGCACATATGAAACTGCTGGGGTTCAGAAGCTCCAACAAGGTGAACAACCACTGGCGTCGGTTGATGAGATCCAACAGATTTCACACCTTTAGTTGGGCTTCACCAGAGTCTAATCCAGGAAAACAAATCTGCTCTTTTGTCCCTGACAAACGACACCCCGTTAACATAAAAAACCTTGTTTCCGCCGATCAACACTCCCATTTTCAAGATTCAAAGTATTTGTTGTCATACGTAGAGCGTGGAAATGTGTTTCCCTCCGCAATGAAATTCTGACTTTGCTGTGCCTTTGGATTTGTATTGATCATAAATAGATCGTGTAATTACTGTTATAAACATGAATAGTGTTGACAGTGCAAAGGTAAAACATTTGCATAACAACCTGTTCTATTCACAAACTCCCCACAGGCCTATAGAAGTGAGGAAGCCTCTGGGATGAGGAGCTGAAACGTCTTCAAGAGAAGAAATTTAAGTCCAGTTGCCACCACAAGAAGACAAGAAGTTACACTAAACGTTGAAATGTTAAACCACTCGTACAGACCTTTCAGACCTCCCGCTGGATCACATTCAGCCAAAGATGGCTGACGGCCGCCACGCTGGGCGCTAACCAGGCCATTTGGAGCAACTGACAACCTAGCAATGTGAGGAACGCCCCGTTCCACCAACTGAGGGAAAAATATTTGACAAAAAGTGAAGTGTGCTGGATTTGGAGCGGAATCAGAACCCATTTGTTACGCTGAGACTTTTAGCTTTACTTGTGACTCGGTGGATAAAAGTGATCCACCAGATCCTCACCGCGTTTAGCTTTTAAAAGCAGGACACGAGCTGAAGTTTGAGAGGCTTTAGACCTTTGAAAAGCTGCAGGGACGGGAGAGAGAAGATACCAGGTCGTCTCCACCCACGCAAGATCATCCACCAAACCCGAGGGTCGTTCATTCATTCATTCATTCATTCATAATCTTCACTGCTTCCACAGTCAGGGTTGCTGTGATTCACCCTCTCATTCACACGTCTGGGCAATGCAGTGTCTTCAATGTTTGAACTGTGGGAGGAACCCAGAGAACCCTGAAGCACCCCCATGCAGACAAGGTGAGAACATGGAGGCTTCACGCAGGAAGAACTCCTGTGGGAATCCAACCGGGGACCTTCTGGCTGAGAGGAAGAGGTGCTAACCATTGAGATAGAGCACCTTCACTGCTCCACTGCTGAACCTCAATGACCCGATATATAAGTATGCACTTCACTTCCTCTCTCAC
>CAAKHD010011709.1:0-12543 GCA_901007705.1 Fistularia tabacaria
GAGTGGGGTGATAGGAGGGGAGGGGGAGGGGGGGGGGGGCGCGGGGGGGGGGGGGTACATAGAGGGAATGGGATTGGGAGCTGCAGAGGGGAGCCGGTTCTGCTGACATGGCTCAAACTTTAATAATTATGTTATCATTTGTTTAATTAAAAAAAAAAAAAAAAAGATACTGGGCCTCGACTGCATGATGTGAAATTAGAACCGGAGTCCCAAGCAATCCCTTTAACCGTGTTTATCTCACGAGCAGATTTGTCCGGCCATTCAAATCTTCTCATTTGATATTTTGCGATCCTCTGCTAATTTGATTTCAAACAAAAAAAAAAAAAAGTAGTAAATTCCTACTTGACTTTGGGGGTTAAGATAAAAACTGAAAAAAAAAAAGAGAACGAGAAAAAGCAAGAATGAGGAAAATATTCTGGGCCCCCAAAAAAAAAAAATAAAATAAGCAAGAATTTGCCAGAAAAAAAAAATCCTGCAAATGACGGATTTGAAACAAGAAATTACAGTTGTCAGTGGAGGCCCTGGAGGTTAGTGGGGGGGGGCAGAATGGCGTGACGTCTCTGCACTCGAACGCCCTCGGTCAGTTCGCATCACGGCCCGGCGACGCCACAGATCCTCCTCTGCGTGAATCAGCCCGGATCTGATTTCAGGTCAGTCGGCGACACGACGCTGACGCGGCGGCACAACGTGGCCGTCGTCGGAGTCGCTGCTTCGGACCGGCGTTTCCGTCGCCTGACCTCTCGACCCGCATCAAGCCTCCGCGTAGCTCGTCATCCCGCCCGCAGGGCCGGTCGTCGTAGCGTCGGTTTTTTGTCCTTCTGCTGCTTTTTCAGAACTCACCCGGGTGGAGAAAATCACCCTGAAAAAACAGCTCCCTTTTTCAGTTTTTTCTAAAGACGCTGTGTGAGAAAACAATTACAGAGAGGGATTGCGTGTGTGTGTGTGTGTGTGTGTGTGTGTGTGTGTGTGTGTGTGTCTGTGCGTTGAGGTCAAACATATATTTAACAGCCGGGTCAGACAGTTATTTTCGGCGGGCTTTTTCTCTGACGGGTCAAATAAACAGGAGAGGAACACAAGTGCGGAGCTGATGAGACGGTCTGACGGTCGGCAGGAAGAGAAACTCAATTACCAGAGTGAGTGAATCAAATAGAATTGCTAATGTGGCTCGTGCATGTAACACACACACACACACACACACACACACACACACACACATACAGACACACAGTCAGCGCGTCCAATTTACCGCCGTCTCTTCAGGTTTTAGAGGGATTCATCGGCGAGATGTGATATTTTTAAACAGGGATACAGATGGGCTGATGTTAGGAGTTTCACATATCTGGGAGGAGGGGAAAAAAACGTAAATATCTGCTTTGAAAAAAAAAAAATGGATTATCTGTGTAGAGCGTTAAGTTGGATTATTCTGAAAATTTTGAAAAAGAATTGAATTTTTTTTTTTAAGCCAATTTATTTATTATTTTGATTTGATTCATTCTATTCTTGTTTTTCTTGTCTTTTCTTTTTTTAAGTCTATTTTTTGCTCTCTTAGAAATCTGCAGTTGTTGAACTGTAAGACAACTGGACACCTTGAATTAACCGGGCTGTTTACGGCCAGCTGTCAGGCTTCTGGATTTGTAACCGTTATTGCAGCCGAAGTCGTGAGGAGCAGAACATGGCAGGTTGCATGGACATGTTTGTGTGTGTGTGTTTGTGTGTGTGTGTGTGTGGGTGTGTGACACTTGCCTTGCGGTCAGGATATAATAATGATGTCAAATGACAGGGAGGGAGAGAGCGAGTCAATGTGACCCAGAAGTTCCTCACTCAAAATCGACGGCCTCGAAGCAGCCAAACTGCCCGATCGTGCATTTCTGCAAATGGAGATGAAGTATTTTCAAGCCCAAAAAAAACAAACAAACAACAAACTTTTCTTCAATTGGATGCGATCCATCATCGAGGGTTTTAATTAAACGTGAAGAATTGACAGTCATATTTTCTTTCCTTGATTGCAAAATTGAGCGCAGAACAACCTGTTCCTGGGATGGGAAGGGAGCGCTCAAATATTGTCTCATTAAAAAGAAAATATTTGTTTTTAGCAGATTTTATTTTTGGTTCCCTGCATTTCTTCTGTTCCTGGTTATGTTTCATAGTTACTTGGCGTGTCGACGGCTTTCTCGCAACCTTGTGTCCTTGTTATGGTCTGGAGAAAAAAATCCCAGCAAAGTTTGAAGACTAAAAAAGAAAAACAATTTTCATAATATTTTAATATTAATGATAAGAATACATTTTTCGACCTCGGCCGAAAATACAAAGATGTCCAAAATACATTTCAATGGCAAAAGTATGAAAGGTACTCGGCCCCCAATGTTTTTGTACAAAATAATGCCGATAACGATGGACGTTGATATGCGGGGAAACTGAAAAATATAAGACTTAAAGGTTAAAAAAAAGATCAATTTGAACAATAATTTAATCATAATAATAATAATAATACATTTCTTGACCTGGGATGAAAATACAAAGATATCCAACATCCAATTCAATGGGAAAAATAAGAAAGGTACTCAGCCCACCATGTTTTTGTACAAAATAATGCAAATAACGATTTTTAAACAAAAAAATTTGAAATAAACAAACTGGTGAATCATTAATAGCTGGCGAATTCAAACAGGAGGCAAAAAGGGTCAGAAAATATAGAAATATTAAACGTAAAATGATTGTTTATAAATAGGGAACCTGTTGACTCTTGGCTGATAATTGACCAATTTTAACCTTTTAAAAGAAGGTTTTCATTTTATTCTAACAACATTCTCAGTAATTGGTTTTCTATTAGGGTGTGAAACAAAGACAAATTAAAGTTTTCATCTTGAACCTTAAGCCTCTCAGTAAGCTGCGTCATTATTGGCAGGATTTAGTCAGTAAACACAGACTACAAACTGCAAGAGGAATAAAAAGTGCTAATATGTTTCTCTTTCAACCATCTGTCGAACCATGATTGTTTCTTGTTTTCTTTCAGGAAAAGCCCTTAATCAATAGTCACGGTAATTACACATAATTTAGCCATGTGAATAAATGCTTTCCGTTTCCATTTCAGAGTCAAAGTTTACGGAGCCCGCCTAGGGGACACGGGGAGAAAAAAAAAAGAAGGCTTTTGAAGGCTACAAAAATAAAAAGATTAATTTTGAGAATCATTTAATTTTTTTTTTTAATTTATTTTTTTTTTACTTGGGCCTAAAATACAAATATACTAAGTAGTATTTAATGATTGCACTCAGTTCTTAATGAAATCAACCAGGACCACAATATCCGATTACGCGTTGTGGCGGGAAAGCCCTCTCTGGCTGAAGAATCTTTTTGCATCTCTCTCACTCTCCAGTGTCTGCCGACAAGCACTGTTTTAAAAGGCCCAGGTCAGAATAAAACTACTCTCACTCCACTGTTGTGCCTGTTGTGCTCTGAACACTGATGACCCGGAAGAACATTTCTCTTAACGTAAACAGGATAGCAGGATCTCGTAAAAGGTTTCGTCTTCTTTTTCCCACCCCACTTTGCAAGATCTTGTGAGAAGTTTGAAAGAATATTATTTTTTTAACGCTTCGAAATGTTCCCCCATGCAAGGGGCTCTGTAAAAGTTCCCTTTTTTTTTTTTCGAAATACTTTTAGGGTATATCTGGCAATTTCATCTGTACCTGCCAACCCATTTTCAGCAAATAAAAATTTAAATGGACCGAATGACCGGATGATTCGTCAAACAAAATGGAATTTGAGGATGTGTTCACAGAGATTCAAGTAAAAAGACGCATGGAGATTCATGTAACATCAGCATGTCATTTATTTATTTATTTAATTAATTTATACATCTATCTTTTTTTTCCCCCATTGTCACGTTTTTTTGTTTTTGTATTTTTTATTGTTTATTTTAGATCTGTATTTTGTATATATATATATATATATATATATATATATGTCTGGAGAGTGTCATCAGTGTCTAGTAAGCGCCTTAAATAAAATGTGTTATTAGTATCATTAATAAACATTAAATCACATTGGGAAAAATGTGACACAAAAAAATTTGACACAATTACAAACACTAAATGGATGAAAACTTAAAAAATAACCAAAAACTAAAACTCTTGGATTAAAGATCATCTTCTCAAGGTCATCAAGCTCCAGCCTGAAACCTTTTTTTTTTTAAATCAAACTAGTGCACATCACAACGGATAAAGTGGTATGAAAGCGATTTAAAACCCCAGTGGAATTCCAGCCCTGTGTTGTAACTTCTGCTCGTATGCAAGTAAAACAAAGCAAGCCGCCGATGTGAGACGAATCCCATCAGCGTGGCATATCGGAGAACAGAAGCCTGGCTCGCCGTCCTTCGGCGCTCTCGCGGCGATGTGGCTCCATTGTCGCGGCCCGCGGAGGCTTTAAACACAATAAGAACAAGTACGCGACAGGGACGCCATTACATGTTCCTGGCGGGAAGACAATACCGCCGATAATTGTTTGAGGTCGTTGGCTCAGATTGTGTCTGCCTCAAAGGTTAGCTTTTGATGCCTTTCCCGGCAAATCTGACAGTATCTCTCACCAGCCGCCAGCACGTCCAACTCAATGGGGAAAGTGTGAGGAAGGTACTCGGCCCAATATGTTTTGTACCAAATAATGCTAATAATGATGGTCATCGATGACTGGCTTCTCTGACCTTCTCTCCAAAACATCCAACATGTGCTGACCCTCTGATGGACTCATTCCTGATCCTATCCATCCTCATCACTTCCAAAGAGAACGTCAACGTCTTCATCTCTGCTAACTCCAGCTCTGCTTCCTGTCTTTTGTCCAATGCCATTGTCTCAGAACCGAACAGCATTGCTGCTCTCACCACTGTCTCGTTCACCTTCCCTTTCATTCTGACTGATTTTCTTGTTGATATTTTCATGTCGAGGCGACTGGCCTTGAATTTGTTCTCTTGAAGACGTTTCACTCCGTCATCCGAAAGGCCAGAACTGAAGAAGCCTCTCGGATGACGGGGGGAAACGTCTCTATGTGAAGAAATTCAAGTACAGTTGGCACGACAAGAGTATTGCCACCTCAGACAATTATTGCTACGACAACAAGATTTCGACAAGAATTCACCATGACCTGGATGACTCTACAGACATGTCTGACTGATATTCTTCAACACTTTTTTTTCCACCACTTCAAACCGGCGTTTCTTCATCTCTTTTCCACACTCTCTGTTACTCTGGACTGCTGACCTGAAATACTTAAAATCTTCCATCTCATTTCTCCACTCCCTGTAGTCTCATCGTTCCACTTGATTCCCTCTCATTCACACGCATGTATTCTGTCCTGCTGCAACTAACCTTCATTCCTCTCCTTTCCAGAGCAAACCTCCACCTCTCAAGATCTTCCTCAACCTGTTCCCTGCTCTCACGATAGATCACGATTTCATCTGCAAACTTTATTGTCCATGGTGATTCCTGTCTATCCTCATCTGTCAGCCTGTCCATCACCACTGCAAACAAGAAGGGGCTCAGAGCTGACCCCTGATGTAGTCCCACCCCCACCTTGAACTTCTCTGTCCCATTTACAGCGCACTTCACCACTGTATCACATCTTGCATACATGTCCTGCGCCAGTCTAACATACTTCTCCGCCACTCCAGACATCCTCATACAAGACCATAGTTTGTATGCTTTTTCAAGGTCTCAACTGCACTCCATTGCTCTGGACTGTTGACGCTTTGTACTTAAAGTCGTCCAAATTCTTCATCTCCACTCCCTGTAGCCTCTCTGCTCCACTTTGGTCCTTCTCATTCACACATGTATACTGTCTTATAGTGGCTGACCTTCATTCCTGTACTTACCAGGCCATACTGCCACCTCTGTAGATGTTCCTCCTCCTGCTTCCTTCCCTCACTGCAGATCACAATGTCATCAGCAAACATCATGGTCCATGGAGATTCCTGTCTAAGCTCACCTGTCAGTCAATCCATCACCACTGCAAGGAGCTCACTGCTGCTCCCTGACGCAGTCTCACCTCCACCCTTGAACTTCTCTGTTATACCTACAGCTCACATTAACACTGTCTCACATCTTGCATACGTGTCCTGCACCTGTCTAACATACTTCTCTGCCACTCCAGACTTCCTCATACAATTCCATAGTTCGTCTCTTTGCACCCTGTCGTATTCTTTTTCTAGGTCCATAACGGCACAGTGCAGCTCCCTCTGACCTTCTTTGTACTTCTCTGCCAGCAATCTCTCTTTGGTGTGTGGTTTGTTATTAGGATGTATAACAACAACAAATGAAAGTCTTCATCATGGATCTTAAGCCGTGGAATAAGCCACATTGTTATTAGCAGGCTTTAGTCAGTAAACACAGACAAAAAATACAAGAGGAATTAAAATGTCTAAATTGACTCTCTTTCAACCATTTGTCAATCTATGATTGTCTTTTTTTTTTTCAGAAAATCTCTTAATCAATAGTCACGATAATTACACGTCAATTAACTATGCGAATAATTGCTTTTCATTCTTTAGATCATCTTAAAAAATGCTTGTTTTATTTGTCATATGATTTTTAGTCACCAGTTTATCAGTGTTTTTGTGATCGTGATAAACCAGCCCTCTTAAGACCTTTTAAACTTCTGGATTCACGATAGACCAATAATTAGGGGCCTGCAGTTTGCACTTCCTGACCTCTGGGACTTGTTCACTGGAAAACTGCAGCAAAAGCTTAATTTCCATCGGGACACATTCTTTTTATTTTTTCTTAAATTTTTATCACGGGTATCTTGGTTTCACATCGAGGTATGTACGTAACCCTCCAATCATTTCTTTTTTAAGATTTTTTCATTATTTCTTTACCCGCTCCTCCCTAGGGGATCCTGGCAGGAAACAACAAGAAATAAATATTTATGGAGGAAAAAAAAAAACCCCACTTCAAATCAGATTTTAATCCGAGACAAACAACTTTAAGCAGCCGCGCACCGATGAACAGATCCAGCTCAGAAATCGTCTTCAAAATAACATCAATCAAGTGACATTTTTTTAATTCACAAATCAAATTTCACTCTTTTGTTCGGATCTTTTTCTGACATGGACTTTATTTTGTACCATTTCTTCAGGTCCACCTCTTCGCGAGGTCTTCCTGTTTCACTTATTAGAGCGTCACTTACACAAGCTTGTGGGACGACTTGCCTGGCTTTTTCAGCACGTGCGGCATCATTCTTAAAGCCGCTGTAAATACACAGCATTTCACAAGAAAGAAAACGCCTTTACTGTTTCTTTCAGAAAATCCCAGGAGCTAGTCGAATAACAGCCCGTCATGGATGAAGCTGCCTTTTAGATTAACTCCCACGGTACCCTTAGATTTGACGGTTTTGGGGCCAGATCCATTTTTTTAGATTACTTTCTGAATGTAGAATATGACACTTTGTGAGTAAATCAAGTCATTGTTGTAAAATGTTATGTAATATAGCCTTGTTTGTGGAATTAGCATCACAGCGTAGCTTCTAGCTTTGCTTTGCCTGAGCCGTGTTGCATGTTGGCACCCTTTAAAAAAAATGTTTTTTTTATATGCAATTGCATTGGGTTGCACAAGAAGTGGGGCAGGAAGTCAGACACAAAAACACCACAGTCCTGGTTGGATTTTCAAAATTAGACATTGGCGTGTTGCAAATGAACTGAACCGTGCCTTCTGCTGTATTATTAATATTTGAGTATAAGATATCATTTTGATCAGTCCTTGCCAGCCCCGCCCACTCCCACTGTTATCCAATCAACAGTCACTACCTCTTTGAATTTAAAGTTTCACATAAAATTTGATGATTTTTAACCGCCGTGTTCCCATTTTTACACCAGGGTTTCTTTCCTTTCCATTCAAATTATTTAGTCTGTTTAAGATAATTAAAAAATACATTTTATTTCAGTAGGAGAACCTCCTCGCCTCCGTCTGTCACCATACAATATTTTTGTATGATTTGGCACCCATTAGAAACAATCACACCCATGATTATTGTTCTTACTCCGCTGAATGAAATTAAGATCTTCCGCTCTATCTAAGGCTTGGGTAATGAGGCTGTGAGGTTTTTCATAATTTAATATAATGTCCATTTTACATGAATTTTATGGGAGAAGGCGCTGCTTTACAGTGGGCGTGTATGTGAAGGCGGTATAAATGTTGCAGCAGCGCGCTGGCACGAGCCTTGTTGCCGTTCACGCCGTTCACGCCGTTCATGCATACATGAGATTCGAAGGACGATGCTGATGAAATCAATGGTAATGCAGTTCTCATCATCCGCCTTGTTGTATATTTCATGGAGGATTCCAGCTCAGACTGGACGGGTTCGTCCGTGACAAGGGGAGAAATATACATTTTTATATATTTATTTTCCCCAAAAACAGTTGCTCAGCGCTCCACCATCTGCTCTTCTGGTTCGCCTCGCGTTCGATCACGTCTGCGCGATAATTGATTATTATTGATGTTGTCGTCACGGCGCCACTGCAGCTGGGAAGCGAACGGGAAAAAACACAGGCATGCACAAACACACACTCCGCACACACTTTTTAGGGGTCGGCGTCCATTAGAACCTGCAAAAGATAAACACGACAGTGTGAGTTCGTAAGTTTCCACGTGTGTGTTTTGGATTGTGTTTTGACGTGCAAAGAGGAGTCCTTCACAATATTATCATTTCTTATTCAAAAGAAAACAAGGTAATTTATAAATATTACTTTTGAGATGCGCGACAAAACAAAGACGAGAGATGAAATGGCATTTTTTTGAAGCCATAATTGATTCAAAAGGAACAAAAGTATTGAGTCCAATGACTTTTTATGCCATTTGTTTGTCATTTAGTTTCATTTTCCTTCTTCAGCAAATTCAATTTGTAATGCACTTACAAGAGATTGTGTAAAAATCAGCGGTAATTATTCCAAATATTGGTAGTCAATAAATTGAATACACAAGAAATTACCAAAAATGTATTTTTTTTTTTTCTTCCAAAAATTAAATAAAAAAAAAATGAAACAGACAGCTCACCTGAAATTATCAAAGCGTCACCAAAATCACCAATGCACTAAATATATTAGATCCCTGGGGTCAAAGGTCACTCCTGCTATTTAGCCGCAAGTCTAAAGTTTGAAAATTGATCTCAGTCACTGAAAACTTGCTGGTTCAGTTTTCTTAGCCTTGCAGGCGGGTCAGTATTCATCAACGGTCTGTGAAATTCTGCCTCTTGAAAACACACGACATCTTTACTTCAAATAAATGATTTTTGAAGAAATAGCATATATTAAACAGATATTAATATTTGTAACATTGTTATTATGACAAACTATGATAGGTATTAGTGGGTTTCGTAGTCATTGTAGTAATAATAGTCATATTGTGATAACTCATACCATATATATATATATATATATATATATATATATATATATATATATATGTGTGTGTGTATTTATATATATATGTATGTATGTATTTATATACATATATTATTCATAAGGTTCACACAAGTGCATGTATTCATATTTTTATGTATATATACGTTGGCATATATATCCACACACTTATAGGTCTATACATATGTGCGCACACATAGATATGCGTATATATATATGTGTGTATATATATATACACACACACACACACATATGTGTATATATATATATACACATACACATATGTGTATATATATATACACACACATATGTATAAATATATATACATATGTATATATATATACACACATATGTATGTATATGTATTTATACACACATAAATACATATACACACATATATATAAGCATATATGCATTCACACATACAAAAATATACATATCTACATACACACACCACCTCACATATATTTTTGATATATGAATTCAAATTTTGGGCGCTACAGTGTTGCAGCAGATAGAGCTTCTCCCTGGTTCAGTTCCCATAGGGAGCGTTTCTGTGCGGAGTATGAATGGTCTCCCCGTGGCTGATCAGACAAACTCTTACCGTCCCGCGAGGGAAACTCTTCTTGGTTCGTACGGATGGTACAGCTGCTTGTTTCACAAACCCGACGTACATGCCAGCATCCGTCCCACGTCGCGCTGTTGTACACTAGAGCGTCATTTAGTTACAAACTACTGGTGCAGGAGCAGTGCAACAATTTACCCCCAATGTTGAGTGTCCCGTTGGAAGGGGACAACAGCTGTTGCACTCTTTACCCATGGGCAAAGAAAACGCACACACGCAACAAATCAAATGAAAATGCGAATAAGTGTCTGGGTGACATTGTGTGTTTTTTATAATTCCAAAAAAAATGGTTAAATGAACCTTATGAATAATGAAAGAGTGGAGGTTGTTTGTCTGCATATGTGGCCCTGCGAAAAAAAAATCTTAATAATTAAGGTCTTTTGGTTAATTGACATGCGTCTCGTTATTTTTACCCACATTAAAAATATGTACTAAATCTTGCAGTTCTCTTACGCTTTTTTGGTCGGGAAAGTACTCATGTAATGTCAAGTCAGATTTTATTCACATGAGATACAGTTGTCTCATGATGCTTTCCATGTAAGAGCTTGCCTTGACTTCACTCTTTCGAATGATTTACAGACAGAACAATAGCTGAAATAATTCATTAATAGGCCCAATATTCAATGGTGGACGTCCAGTGAGATTGCATCAGTAGAAAAAGCCACGCCCCCGATTAGACGTCAATATTGGAGGTGTCCAGATTTCTTGTAGTTCCGCCACTTGGCAGAGAATTGCCAGGCCCTCTAGTGGCCATAGCCAGAACTATAAGTATTTATTTCTTGTAGTTCTCTATTTATATATATATATATATATATATATATATATATAGTTTTTTTTATATATATACCGTTGTGTGTGTGTGTATATGTATATATATATGTATGTATACATATATATATATACACACACATTTTTACATATATATATACGTGTATGTGTGTGTGTATAAAGAGGTTTAGTTATTTATTCTTTGGGTTACACAACAAAATATTACATTCATTATTTATTTTCGGTTTATCGCGTGGTGGTCAAAGTCCCTTTTATAAAACCTTCCTACCCCCCTATGCTTCTCTTCTCTGGTCAGTCGGTAAATAGCAGAACTCCTCACAGCAGGAGTGCAGGCTCCGATAAGTCAACGGGCGCTCCTTCATTCGGACTGACATCCGTCCAGGTAACCTGGTGACGTGTCCCGCTGGGGGGAGAGAGGGGGATGTTGGGTCGCTGGAATCTGCAGAGGTGCGAGAGAAGCAGAAAAACAAACAGAGAGCTCCAGCAAGTATGCGTGCACTGTTTGAAACACTGTCACATTAAGGCTGAATTCAAAAATAATAATAAAATATAAATTAATATTTATGTTATTTGATATGAAGGGTGTTTTTGATATCGGGAAAATAATCCTCCTCATTAATTCACCCTGTTTTTATTATTTAATTAACAGAATTGTATTTAATATTTAGCTATTTAATATTTCCTTTCAACTATTTATGACTTTTTTTAAATTTAGTTTTTTGTTTTGATTTCTTTTGAATTGAAGACTCTCCGAGGGTTAAAAAGTGAACGCCGCTAAGAAAGAATAAAGCACAAAAAAACAAAACACTGAGCATGAGAAACTTTGATTTTTAAGAAATCACAGAAATGTGGTTGTATTTATTTGTATTTTACATTTCAACATTTAACATTAAACATTTTTCGATTTTTTTGTTTTGATTTTTTTTAATTGTAAGAAAAAAATGAAAAAAATCAGAAAGTTAAAAGAAAAGGAAAACAAAAATCTGAGTACTAGAAACTTTTATTTCATAAAGCGACAGAAAATTGAAGCCTCAAGCTTTGCGGATGATGTATTTAAAGGTCAGATCCCAGTCAGGGAAGTGATTGACGCCTCTTGGCTCGACTTTATTAGATTTCGGCTGTTTTGTTTTCTATCCGTGTGAAATGGATGATCTGAACCCTCCTGCCAAGCGTCTTTCATTCAAAGGATTGTTGAAAAAACGCCCAAACGCAGAATTTAACTGAGCGTCGACCTAAACTCGCTGTCCGTCTCGCCAACAAAAAGCCGCGACGTTGGATTTATTTATTATTCAATTTGATTCTCGACGAAGACACTCCGGTGAGAATCAATTGATCGCATTCAAGTTCAAATCAGTTGACTAATAAAAACGAAACCACAAATTCATCAGTATATACTTTTATGAGATGTGATATTACCTTTTTTTCTATTCTAAATTGTATCTTATACAACACAATATAAATTGTCATGCAACCGCTGTCCTTTTCAAGTATTTCTTCCTCTGTTCATCTTTTCTTTTCTTATCCGGGTCACTTTCTCGCTCATTCTGAATTGTTTTTCATTTTCCTTTCTTTTTTTTTTTTTTTTGCCCCATTTTCATTTTATTTGCTTGAAGTTTTCCAGAGATTGTAAAAAAAAAAAAAAAAAAAAAAAAAAAAAAAATAAATTTAAAATTTAATTAGAAGAAATTCACAAAAAACACATAAAATATTAATTCAGGAAGAAAGACTC
>CAAKHD010011709.1:16178-28213 GCA_901007705.1 Fistularia tabacaria
AAGTAGAATTCAATTCCGGCTTTGGGTCGCTTTCCCGCGGTCCATCAATGAAATCCGATCCCGGTGTGAAATTTCACCCGGGGATGGGAAGGGGGACATTTTTCGCATTAAAAAAAAAAAAAAAAAAAAAAAGAGAGAGAAAAGAAAAAGCTCATCATGTCCAGACATCCCGCTGAATAATCCCCGAATTCACGTCAATGAAAGGGTGGAGGGGGAAGCCATGCAAAAATGATGAGTTCTGCTTTAATGTTTAAAAAATGAAGCTCCCTTATTCCCCTCCGCACTCCGTCTCCTGCTCTTCATTGTTCTGCGGCGTTTATTCCAACCTGCTCTTAGTACGGCCCGTTGAATGTTATCGCATAGGGCCACCCTCTCTCTATCTCTCTCTCTCTCTCTCTGCTGTTCAATTAGTTTGAATACCTTGACTCAGCATGTCGCTCAGACAGAACAACAGGCCGTGCTTTTGACCCGTACGTGCGTCACGGCCCGTCCGAACAGTTGGCTTCCATAGCCGAGCGTGAACGCGCCGGCGGTTTCTGCTTTTAATTCCAGCCCCTGATTGATTCATTACGCCTCAGACATAAATATGTGCTTAATAACTCTTCACTTTTATCATCAATATGAATCAGAAATTATAATTTACCTGCATTTAACTGGTTTGTACTTATTTTTAGCAGTTTCAAAAACAGAAAGAACATCCCCTGCATTTACAGGGGATGCTAATGCTAATAGCTAGCCAGAAATAAATATCTGCTTGACAGAGCTTCACTTATATCATCAATAGGAATCATTAAAATTGTATAACATAATTGTATAACTATTTTGTACTTATTTTTAGCTTTTTCAAGGAGGGACAGAACGTCCCCTGAATTTACAAGTTATGCTAATGCTAACAGCTAGCCAGAAATAAATATATATGCATAACAGCGCTTCATTTTTATCGGCAATATGAATCAGGGAAATTGTATTAAACTGCATTCAACTCTTTTGTACTTGTTTTTAGCATTTTCAAGAAGGGACAGAATGTCCCCTGCATTTACAGGTGATGCTAATGCGAAAAGCTAGCCAGAAATAAATATGTGCTTTTATCTTCATTATGAATCAGTGAAATTGTATTAAACTGCATTCAACTATTTTGTACTTGTTTTTAGCATTTTCAAGAAGGGACAGAATGTCCCCTGCATTTTCAGGTGATGCTAATGCTAACAGTCAGCCAAAAATAAATATGTACTTAACAGCGCTTAATTTTTATTTTCAATATGAATCAGTGAAATTTTACTGCAGCTAGCAGCTTCAGTCACTGCAAGTCGACGTTTTTTTTTCTCTTTTTGCTGCTGTCGCCAATTTCTGCACAAAATATCCCAGATATTGAGGCGGCTGATTTGGTTGAGGTTTTTGTGCGGCTAGCTCATTCTGCTAGCAAACAGCCAGACTTATGATGTCAGAGGTAAACAAAGGGTCTTCCAGGTTTTCCATGGCTAAATTCCCTTCAAACACTGCTCGTTCTGCACATGATGTCAGAAATTGTCGATAAATGAGATGGGAGAATCGAGGCGAAATATGCAAACTTTCGACAGAATAACTCCTTCAGCCACAGGATTCAACCAGCAACTTTTATGCTCAGTGTGCCATTTCAACATGATGTTACCTAAACTCTTTTATCGCACTGGTATCGTTATGTAGAGGTTTTTAGAAAGTTTTTCATGCATTTTTAGAAATGCATAACTAGGTATTTACTTTTTCAATTTCATTTTTTTTCCCCCCCAGATCTTGAACGGACTTTGCTGAGTCTAGTTGATTTTTATTCTGGAGTTTTCAAGCGAGTTCATGATTCTTTACTTGCAGTTTTAAATTATTCAACTACTAATTTAAATAGGGATAAATACAGAAATTCTTTTAAGAAGAATCCCTTGTTCACGAGTCACGGTTTAATGAGTTTTTATCGAAATGGCCATCACGGGAATGACGAATCTGTTGAAATAAATGATCTACAGAATCTTATTTTCAACCAGTAATCATTCAAATTTCCTGTGTTGCTACTGAACTTGCTACAAGGACAATGTATTTTATGAAATTTGCTATTAAAAACTGCAGTTTCCTACAAGAGACACAACAGAGCCAAACAGCAAAAAGATATAAAAGGGTTTAAACTGAACATTCATGGTCACCATGGACGTTGCACGACAACAATGGCTTCACCCAGAGACGAGAGGAAGAGCATCTTGGTGACCTCTGTCTCACATGAAAAACATATTTCTGCAACTCTCTTTTCAAACAATATAAATCTCTCGGGCATCAGCAGTGGAGATAAAAGATTTAAAAGGCTTCACTTCTTTCAGCAAAAACATACTAATCCACAAAATACCCTAAAAAGACTGGCAATGATTTTTTACAGTATGACTACTACTGTAAGTGGAACCTGTCTATTCACCGAGCCTCAAGTATTATCCAGTGAAGCTTGTCAGCCAGGCAAACAATGGAGCTTTCACTGGGAGACGAGGCCATCGCGTCTCTTTTCATAACTCCCTCTGGCAAAAAAAACGCTGAAAAATGATTGTCAACCTGCATACCGCGGAGGACACACTTTGAATTCAAAAAGATTTATTAAAAAAAAAAAACATTGGTAATTTTTTTTTCTAAAGCTTACAGTACGCTGGGATACAAATCCTTCTTTTTTTAATGTGTAATATCAGGCAATAGACCATGGGATGGCCTTAGTCCATTTTTTAGACCTTCAGCATAAGTCAGAAGTTTTATGGCGGTAAAAGTCTTCAATAGAACACAATAATTGTGTGTTAGGGGTGCTGAAACAAAAATACCCATTGTCTTCAGACAAGCTCCTTCATGTGACTGAGCTGGTACTTTCTTGTCTTGTAAAGAGGTGCTTTGACAACACAATAAATAAAAAATATCATCCTCTCAATATTAAACAATTAAATCTAAAGTCAAGGGATCACATGCTTAAACAAACAAACAAAGCCTATCTTTTTTCTGTCACTGGAAATCAAACAAATGGCTTTGGTTTTGCAGAGAATTTTCAATGGGTCTCAGGTTGAGAGCCAATTAGCAGATAAGATCCTGTAAAACCAGGAGAAAGAAGCTGCTTCAGTTCAAAGGCGACTTCACTCACCAGAATACCGTTATTATCTATTATCTGTACCGCTTCTCCTGCAGTCAGGGTCACATAGTCTGCTAGTGCCAATCTCAGCTGTCATTGGGTGACAGGTTGCCAGTCCATCACAGGGCCACATATGTAGACATGCAGTTTAACCATTCATATCTCTGGACAATTTAGGATGTTCAGTTAACCTGCTGCATGCCTTTGACAAAGAGAGGCTCCCTTCTGGAACTGAACCTGGGATGTTCTTGTTGTGAGGAAACCACTGCGCCTCCCTTTCCAATGCTGTGATACAAAATAAACTTAGCCTAAAGTATGCTAAGCGGGCGTATTTTACACGCTCGAACTTCCGTCAGTAGCGCGATGCAAAAAATCTTAAGATTCATTCAACAAGCTACAATTTTTTTGCGTTTATTAATTTTTGTTAACCACTCCCCAAAATAAGGACTTGGAACTTGGAATACTTACTTCCATATAAAGTTTTATTATGTATTTGCTCTGAGAAAATGTGATAGAGTCAGGTGCAAAACAGGCTGAAGGAAAATTCTAAAGACCCTGCTCTTACCCTTATCTAGTTCGCAGTCGCCATCTTGGGTTACCGGCAACAGGAGGCACAGGGGGGACATCAACGTTTGTTCTCAAAGTGGGAAAAAAAAGCTACATGTTTGAGTTCAAGTTTGTAAAACTCCACAAACATGTTTCAGCAAGAGAAAGAATGGGAGAGGGGGAAGCCACTTCTTGTGGCTGAAGCCTTCTTCTGCGGAATGAGGAGGTAACGCCAGGCTGCCCACGCAGTCCATCGGGTAGCTCACTCCAGACACACAACTGTTCGTTCTCTCAGTCGTACAACTGGGAATTTTACCGTTTCTGCTGTCTTTGCAAACACTGGGAAATCATGCATACTCTACACATGAAATCCTGTTGTTGGAATTAAACCACGGAGTCTCTTGCCGCTAGGCAGAAGAGCGAACGACTGCGCCACAGTGCCGCCCTCAAAAGCAGTCTATCAAAACATGTACTCAAAATATATTTCAAAGGAATACTGTTCAATCAACAGGTGGACTTAGCGAAGGCAATTCGAAAGGGTCCCTCAGGTACCAATCCCATGTTGGTACCGAATGGTATGCTCCTTGGATGCAGCTGATTTACCATTCTACCAGCCACTGTTCATTCTGTCCATGGACAGCTTCATAGCAGATACCAAGTTAGTACACCCATGGACGCTGCTCTGACCGCCAGAGTCTTCAAGATCAAGTTAGACAATGGGTCACCTGGCCTGCAGAAAAATTGGGTTGAACATACAATAGTAGTAGACAAATGGCACCATCCCCATTGGCAACGAGGGGATCAATAAGGTTAGCCATTTTAGATACCTTGGCTTGCTGGTTTGTACCAGCGACGCCCTCTAAGATGTGAATGAAGCTTGGCGGAAATGGAGACATGGCACCAGAGTCAGCTGCAACCACAAAATACCTTTCCAGCTGAGGTCAAAGACTTTCAAGTGCGTTGTGCCCTAACAAGGGTCGTGAGCAGACACTGGAGATGCCCCCGCCTTGATGTGGATGTGGTCTCACATGGTTACATCAGACCAGAAATGAAGATGGAAAGCCACGGGAGTTGCAGAATTTGCCGTTTTACGGTGATGTGGCCGAGTGATGAGATGCCAGCGACCAGGGCTGGCCTGTGCCAAAGCTTGGATGGACATCTCTAGAAGCGATGGCTAAATCGGCTTAAAGAAGCAACGCGGCTCGATAATGTCACCCCTGACGACGGCCACGATCGAAAGAGGCGTGCAGAAAAGCGGGCCTTGCAACCAAGTGGACTCAGGTGCTTGGAAAATGATGATGATGATGATTAGTTAATCAACAATATTCTATTAAAATATATTCAAGATAGCATGAAATGTGACACACTTTTTGTGTGTCACTTCTAAGTGATGTAGATCCATCTTAGTTCTCACCTTTCTGTATCTTGACTAATCTTGCTTTATCAGTGATCGAATTTGCGATCTTTATTTTTAACTGCTCACTCGAAAATCAGCGAAATTAACAACGACTCCATTAAATATCGTAGGTAAATAACTTGCATCTTTGTAAAACTAAATTTTCTGCCTTTTTTTTTTTTTCCTTTTTCAAATAAAGTAATATAGACAAGTGGGCGGAGAAAAGTTTCAGGGGTTCTTTATGATGGAAGAATTTCATCTAGAATGAAAGGAAAGGTTTACAAAACAGTGGTGAGACCAGCGATGCTGTATGGTTTGGAGACAGTGGCACTGAACAAAAGACAGGAGGCAGAGCTGGAGGTAGCAGAGATGAAGATGTTGAGGTTCTCTTTGGGAGTGACCAGGATGGATAGGATCAGGAATGAGTCCATCAGAGGGACAACACATGTTAGATGTTTTGGAGAGAAGGTCAGAGAAGCCAGACTGAGATGGTTGGGTCATGAACAGAGGAGGGATGGGGACTCTATTGGTAGACGGATGCTGGAATTGGAGCTGCCAGGCAGGAGGTCTAGAGGAAGACGGAAGAGAAGATTTATGGACGTAGTGAGAGAAGATATGAAGGTAGTTGGTGTGAGAGAGGAGGATCCAGAGAACAGGGTTAGATGGAGGAGGTTGATTCGCTGTGGCGACCCTGAAGGGAAAAGCTGCAAGGAAAAGAAGAGGAAGAAGAAGAAGAAGAAGAAGACAAGTAGAAGCAAAGTGGCGCTGTGGTTAAAGTTTCCAACTCACAGCAAAAAGGGTCCCGGTTTGATTTTCATGGGGTCCTTCCTGTGTGGAATCTAATAAGACAGTAGCTCAATGTCAATAATATTATGACATTTTCCTTTGGTTTTCTTCATGTATTCACTCTTCTTCAATCGTAAACCATCCCGTAAGTTAAATGAATACTTTCAATTATCTGCAGATGTGAACGGCTGTATGTCTCCATGTGGGATCTCACGATCGATTGGCGACCTTATCCAGGGATCGGCTCCAGTCTCCCCTTAATGGATACGCATTGTAGATCATGAATTAACGAAAAAAGACAAGGGGATTATCAATGGTTGAAGTTTTAAAGGTCAGGTCAGTAGTGCTTTGTCAAAACACCTTAAAATCATTTCAATAAATGTGAAATACCATTGGGTCCTCTGAGAAGACTATCATGGACTCCCGATGGTCCTTAGACTACATTTGCACCCCCTGCTATTGATAACAGAGCTGCAGATAGGATGAATATTCAACATTTGCACACCAGTAGGTTGTTGATAAAACAGTTTGCATCAGAGTTCGAGAGCACATATAACATATAATCCTTTGCGTTAAAAGACTCGATATCTTCATATATAATGTCTGAATAAAGACTGTGAACATTAGATAAGGATGCAAAATGTCTACATGAGAACTAAATAAGGCTTTTCCCTGTAAGCTTGTTGTGCATGTCATCTGCAGCCTGGTGGGAATTTGTTGTTGCTGGCCTCGTGTAAGCCACTCAGAACATGTTAAGTATGTCTGAGGGCCTGAAGTGGAATCAACCCACCCTGTTGTTTTGTTTATTTGTTTTTTGTCCGCAAACAAGCCAACATTGTGTCCGTACCAGGGTTTGCAAGGCTGTTTGCGCTGGAGAGGAATAAGAAATCTGAGAGTAATGACTTTTGGAATCTCAGTGGAACACCTTCTTCGCCGAGCCGGAGCTTATTTTGTACAGAGTTTGCAAAGCTGAAATCATCATCAGCACAAATCCATGAGTCATGACTAGCAACTTCAGTCAGGCTTAACCGGTGGCACCGCCGTCCTCAGCCGTCCTCTTACATATCACACTTTGACATTGTCACACTGCGCCATATCAAGACTCCGGTGTCATTGGTAATGGTTGAGAAAATAAATAATTTAGAAAAAAAACGATTCGTCACACAGTGTGCTGTTTAACGACGACCCAAATTTCATAAGTAACGGTCTGAATCTGACTCGAACGTTTTCTCTTGCATTCGTCACAGTCAGCTGACAACAAATTTAAGTGCAATTACAGGGAGGGTGGTTCAACCCCTCATCCTGAATCAGCACAACACCATGTCAACCCATTTACGTCTCGCTGATATTTTAAGAATATTAACTGGAAAGGATTAACAATTTTGTTCTGTCTGTTTTTTTAGTCTTTACACCGAAACACGAATGGAAGAGTACAACGCTCGACAGTTTTGCACCGTCACGCTGACCCCTTACGCTTCCGAGCCTTCATATGAGGTCATGGTTATTTGAGTTCTCAATATGCTAGTGTTTACTTTATTGGCTAGCAAAGACCGTTTGTCTTTCTTTAGCGGTGACAAAAGTGAGATGCCACGAAAAGGGTTTATCCCCCAGAAGGAGATGAGTGTCAGTAGCAGGTCCTCAGAAAGATAGAAACCCGTGTGTCCTTCGTAGCAGCAGGTGCGTTGCCCTGCGGCCCTTCACTTGACGAACTATATGTCATTAAACGTCATTAAAATAACCCCACCGGGATCTCCCATGGCAACCATTATCATTAGATAGTGACATTGTGTTGAATGCAGGAATAACATCCCGTTGTTGCGACAGCTGGGAATAGAACATGATTCGTGTGCATGTGTGTGTGTGTGTGTGTGTGCTTGTGTGTGTGCTTTGTAACTTTTTTTCCCAGGTACATGTTTATAGCAAACTTTAAAAACAACGTCACCCCCCCACAACCAAATCAATTAACGTAAAAAATGTCAGTTCTTCTCCAGACATCAAATCATATTTATTTAACATGTAGATCATATATATTTAAAAAATGAATTATTTAAATTAATTTAATTGTAATTTATACAATTCATATATAACAATATGATATAATTTAAATAAATATTATTTCAATTACTTTCCAGGAAAGGTTTTCATTTTCAATAAAATCTAAAGCCTTGTGATGACAGTCCTTATTTTTATATTTTATTCTTTATTTTAATCACATTGTGGTCCAGCCATTATTTGTCGTTACAGTTCTGCCTACATCACAACTCTCTGGTAGAAAGTTGAACGTGAGCTGAACGAGCATCGCTGTCTGACTGCCTTCGGCGAGATTCAGAATAGTTCCAAAGCCTGAAAACGATTTTAAACATTGAACACAAGGCAAAACAAAAAAATGAATAAATTAAATAAGAAAAAAATTTGCATTATTCAGGAGCTGCTGAATTGTGACGTAAAACCAACCCCCAATTTTATTCTATTTTTTTGTTAGTCGTCTTGTTTATCTGATGCCAACAATCCACACAGACTGAAAAAGGTTGAAAAAGTCAACACACCAAGAGAGCTCCAAAGTAAAGCTAATTTATTAGTAGCATAATGTTGCGAGGCAACATTTGCTCTTCCTCATCCTAGACATTTGAGAAACAATATATGACCAGAGGAGGAAAGGAAATAGAAAGAACGTGACAAAAATAGCCAAATAGACTGAATCGTCTCTGTGGACGAGGTCTGATAACGAAATCCTCAACCTTGTGGGGTCAATGTTCCCAGTGTGGAAACTTTTTTTCAAATATTTAGGATTCTACATATTTCATCTAAGCGCGTGACTTTATTTTCATCGTGGATTCCTCAATGTTCTCCGGTCATGTTCTTCTGATCTATAATGTTCAGCTCCATCGGGGAAGCTCGAATGTTCTTTCCATGTATGAAGAGTATTTTTCGGTCCTATCTCTGAACAAGACGAAGATAATGAATGTAAATGTATATTTCTAATAAGAGGTGCCGCTGGTCCCGAAAAAAAAAGGGAACATAAATACCGAATCACGGTTCCTGGGCTGGAGAATCACATGTTTGACCCGTTACAAACGGCGCCTCTGAACACTCTTGGTGGAGCATCTGAAGAAGAGCAAATGTTAGCTCGAAACGTAGTACTATAAATAAACTATCTTTACAGCGGAGCCCTCTCGGTGTGCTGACTTTTTCAACCTTTGCCGGTCGATGTTTTCTATGGTTCCAGCACCCATCCCTAACTGGGCCGCGGATGTGCGTGTTTTTTCTTTTCTCTCATTTGTAAAAAAAACAATCCGCACAGAGCCGTACATTAATATGAAAATCGATGTCCACCGAAGACGGTGATCGGCTCGGGGGAGGATTTTACTTTGGAAGTAGACGCGCTGGATCATGCTCACGCCAAAGGCTTCCTCCCGGCTCGGCATGAAATTCGCACGCGGTGAGAGAAAAAACGCTTTTAGGGCGAGCTGAGCTAATCGTTAATTCAGCATCGTGGGATTAGACGCATGTCGAACTGCGGGCTGTTGCTCTGATTTGAACCCTCCTGGTTATGCATTGGCCCGGATGGCAGAGGAACCTCACAGGCTTTGCAGCTACCACTTATCAAGTGGAATAACTTGTGACGCAAGTGTGTTTAAATGTTGATATTTGGCGCCTCAAACTCTGCCCCGGTCACGTCCCAGAAGGAAACAGCGAGCTCAGCAGAACAGGGATTTCAGAGGGCTGGGGGAGGTTGGTAATAATAACTGCCGCACGGCTGAAGCGGACAACGTTTGCGCTGAATTGGATCACGGTTTCCCGCTCAAAGTCACTTATTTCTGAAGGCGTTCGACACCCTAATCTCTGATGATCCCGCTTTAACATTTCGTAGCGCTTGAGATTACAATGCGGAGGAGTGTCCTCCCGTATCTCCGGTTCGCATTTACAGTCAGCAAAGTCAACCTGATAAAACCATAGCCTCCTCGGGGCGACGTGAGGCGGTCCTTCGCTTTGGGAAACGCTCCGAGGAGACGTGTTTTCAGAATCCCCTATTCTTAGTTCTTCTAATTTATTTTTCACACCTTTGAAGAACCTTTAGAAGTGCAGTTAAAAAAATGTAACTCCTGAGTTGACAACTTTTTCTGATGCCTATCTTCCCCGTTGAGAGAAGAAAGACTCTGAATGCGTTTAAAAAAGAAGAAAATAGTCCTGATTGTTCCTCACTCGGTCCTCTTTGTCGTGTCTTTCAGGCTCGTCGGTCAACCAGTCGGGTGACGTGTTCAACGCCTCCTGCAACTCGTCCACAAATGACTCGACATCATGCACGTCGTTGGACGACGGAGCGGGAGGCGCGAGCTCCTACAAGGCCCTGGAGATGTTTTTCATCGCCTTGGTTACCGGATCTCTGAGCTTCGTGACTGTCACGGGAAATATTTTAGTCATGCTGTCCATCAAAGTCAACCGCCACTTACAGACTGTCAATAACTACTTCTTATTTTCTTTAGCGTGCGCCGATTTGATCATCGGTGTTTTCAGCATGAACCTGTACACTGTTTACATCATCGTCGGCTACTGGCCGCTCGGGCCGGTCATCTGTGACCTGTGGCTGGCCTTGGACTACGTGGTCTCCAACGCGTCGGTGATGAATTTGCTGATCATCAGTTTTGATCGGTATTTCTGCGTGACCAAACCCCTGACGTATCCGGCCAGGAGGACGACCAAGATGGCCGGGTTGATGATCGCGGCGGCCTGGATCCTGTCCTTCATCCTCTGGGCTCCCGCCATCTTGTTCTGGCAGTTCATCGTCGGACAGAGAACGGTCCCCCCCGGGGAGTGCTACATACAGGTACGATCCGAGCAGCTGAAAAATATCGAGACGGATTCAATTGGTTCAACCCGAAAGATAACCCTGAACCCGCTTTGCAAAAATGCATTATTTTTTACGATGAAATTTGAAATCATCTTTAAAATTAGCATTCACAATTTCTAAACTTTCTGGTCGTCACTGAAAGTGAAAGTCACTGAAAGTTTTTTTCTCTCTGAGGTTTTAAGGGTTTTTTTTCTCAATTTAGTGTTAAATATGTCCAAACCACTCAAGCATAGAGTCAACATCGGGTAATTTCATTCGACGTTTAGGTCATTTTTAATTGAATGCAATTTAATTACAATTTTCCATGAAAGGTTTTTCATTTTCAATACAATCTAAAGGCTTGCGATGTCGGTCATTTATTTCCGTTTTTATTTAAATCCCAATATGGTGCGGCTGCTATGCGTTATTGGAGCTCTTTCTACGTCACAACTTCCTGGTCGAAATCAAAGAAGCCAAATATCAGCGGTTGTTACTAGCTTGCTTGAGGATGGTCTGGATAAGCTGAGCAAGCATCGCTGTCTGATCGCCTCGGGGAGATTCGCTGACACATTGGTTTGACCGCATGGGTCTAACAACTAAAAATGGTTTTATCAAGTTTAGTTGACAGGTAATCCTTTACAGTATGAACTGACAGAAAGACAACCGCCTCCATCGGGAGTCCTTCTATGATTTCTAACCTTTCTGATCGGCACTGCTGGAGTTGCGAGACCGTCTGATCCAGGGTTCGGTGCGTTTTTTTTTTTTTCTCGTTACCAAAATCGCGCAGTGCTCACAGAGACACGGTTGGAAGGCGATGATACGTTCGAGAGCGACGTTCTTTAACTCCCCGAGGCGAGTTTCGAATGATAATGAATGCCGACTTGTCAACCTGTAGAATTACAGGCTTTGATAAAACTCATTCGTATCCGTATCGCACCTCCCCCTCCGCTACGCTTGGAGTTTACTATCCGATCGTGTTCAAGACGATCTTCAAGCTCCTTGTCGCTGGTTCGATTGACAGGCGTCAATCAACATCCGGACGCGCTGAAATTTAGAACATGCCGGAACTTGAACGGAAAACCTAGAAACGCTTTGTTTTCCTCTGCGGGAACGTTCCGCAGTGGTAAATCAGAGCTTCCCGTTTTCCGCTTTTTAATAAAATGACGAAATTACGTTTAGCGACTGGCCGTCAACGGGACGGGGTCTCGTGCCGAAGGGCTGCAAAAATCCCCCGGGCCACGTCACCTCTGCGTTTGAGCGAGCGGCGCCGGAAAATGACGACCCCCCCCCCCCCCCCCCCCCCCCCCCCCCCCCCCCCGCCCCCCCCCCCCCCGCCGCGGCCGGCGCCGGCGGGGGGAGGG
>CAAKHD010011709.1:51534-65833 GCA_901007705.1 Fistularia tabacaria
GCTCTCAGACACAAACACACACACACACACACACACCCACCCACCCCCACACACACACACCCACACCCCCCCCACACACACACACACACACACACACACACACACACACACACACACACACACACACACACACACACAAGGAATTTAACTGAGTATGAGAGTTCACTGAAACCCTGAGTGAGTTAAATTACTGGCAGTTTGGCTATAAAAACACATTTCTGCTTGTTTTCTTCTGTTGACACTCAAGTTTTATTACACAATTATTACAGTCTGTGTTTCCTGCTGTGGCATTCTGTCTTCAATTATCTCACGTGGTCATCGCGATATGCCTTTCAGATAAATGTGTTTGTGTGTACGTGCGCAGCTCCAAGAGAACTTAACTATCAGGAACTCATAAGGACAGATGAATTTTCTGTTTGTAATTCATTACCAAATTGTTTTATCGTGCATAAATATATTGGGCTTAAATTGCAATTTTTATTTGATTTACATTGCAGTAAATCATGCTAATATCTTTTACGGTGTGATCTGAGGATGATGACCATTCAAACATCACTGGTCCGGTGATCTTCAAGTGTCGAAGATGGAGATGCGCTCTGACGGGTGAACATTTTGACAATCATGCAATTTAAAATGTTACAAACAAGGTCAACTGATCAACTCAGTCCAGTGAAGAGTTGTTGTTTCCCAAGATGATTGGAAAGGACAGCTTTAACCCATCAGGTGAGATTTTTGCTTTTTTATTAACTCTAGTTCTCAGACCTTGGCGACAGACTGCCAGAATGGAGAATGTGACGAGACACTTCAGAGAATCACGCAACAGCCATGGTTCTTTACAGAGGATAAAGAACCTGGAAATGTTGAAGAGGGAAATCAATGGTTGCGATCATCCCCGGGGAGACACCTTCAAAGGGAAACCCTTTGAATTTTTAAACTAAATGTTATGTTCCTTGTCTAAATGAAGATGTCATTTACAGACCTGTAAGAGTATCCAGTCAATATTTATTTTTATTTTATTTTATTTTATTTTATTTTATTTTATTTTATTTTATTTTATTTTATTTTATTTTATTTTATTTTATTTTATTTTATTTTATTTTATTTTATTTTATTTTATTTTATTTTATTTTATTTTATATGTATTCTATTCTATTTTTGTATGTATTATCCTATTTTATTTACAAAGTCACTTTGGTGGATCGTGGAGCAATGAGAGTTTATGTTTCTATATTTTCAGATTTTTTTTTATGTGACTGTCTAACTTACAATATGAATTTACTTAACTCCTTCTAGTGCAGTGTGTCCACTTTCTGCCATGGAAATAGAAATATCCCCGCTGTTTGACAAATATAGACATATTCTATTCTATCTATTCTACACGAGGCAAGAGTTCTTTTCACAATTCTTTGTTTGTTTCAGAAAATACTAATTTCTTTGTCTCGACGAGCACCTGAACACTTTTAGTTCAGCCTTGGTTCAATTCTCCATTCGGATAAAAAACATCAGCCTTTAGCAAAAGCTGCTTGGTTGTCATCTGGTGTACATACTTGACAAAGGAGGAAATTATATTTTCGAAATTAACATCCTGATGTTGTTGCATCAGCGCCAAATTGATCTATTTGTTTTAATTAAAAAAGTTATTGAGCTGTTGTTTTTCCAAAGTACACCTTTTATTGACGGAGGTCTGTGTGAAATGATTGCGCCCAGGTTTTGATCCACTGTGCATTCCCGCCTATATCTTTTAATTGAATGCACTTATTTTTTATTAAATAAAATGCCGAACTCCCAAGTCACAACATGCACTTTAGAGCATTTTAAAGCTTTCGAGAATCTGATACAGATATAGAATCCTTTAGGCTAGCATTTGGAGTGTTGAGCTAAAGAGCAGGAGGAGTTGGGTAACAGAGCGCCATCATTGTTTTTTCTGGTTAATAAGTCAAACTCAATTTGATTTCTTTTCCATTTCATCAGCACAACCATCTTGAAGTTTGCCAATTTTTTCTTCAAAGTGCCCCTGATGATTTTCCCTTTCCAGTTATGACCTTGAATCCACCTATGCAAGGGTATCCAGTCTCATGTGACACTGTTTGAAAGGTGTCCAAGCAGAATTCCTTTGTTGACGTTTGTACATGAAGTCAGTTCAAAACTGCCAATGTCTTACTTGTTTACTATTGTGATAATGCGTCTCCTGATTGACTCCAAGCGACATCAGACTTGGTGCCTTTATCGTCTATGTGTCCCAATCTTTGTAATAAGAAAAAGGCTGAGACCCCTATCCTCTCTGCACTCAGGTCCCTTCTGATGGTAACCTCATTGGAATTCCTGGGCTTTCGATTTCCCAGGGGGCGTGGCTTGATCTACTGCAGCGGTCCTGCCAGGCATCCACCATTATTTCCCTTATGAATATGAAAGCAATCATTACATCACGGTAACTATAGAGGGTGAAAGTTGATGAGCCATACAATGAAGTAATAGAAAAAAGTAGTGGAAGCTAGACTGAGAGCAGAAATCAGCATTTGTGAGCAGCAGTATGGATTCATGCCTGGAAAGAGAACTACAGATTCAGCATTTGCTTTGAGAACGCTGGTAGAGAAGCACAGAGATGATGAGAGGGAGATGCATTGTGCTTTTGGAGATGCAGAAAAAGCATACGACAGGGTGCCAAAAGATGAACTATGGTATTTTATGAGGAAGTCTGGAGTGGCAGAGGAGTACACTATATCGCCAAAAGTATTCACTCACCTGCCCTTACTCACAAATGAAGTGTCATTCCGGTCCTAATCCATAGGCTTCAATATGACGTTGGTCCACCCTTTGCAGCTATAACAGCTTCAACTCTTCTGGCAAGGCTGTCCACCAGACTCTGTCATCCAAAATGTCCAAAGGCTGATGCTTGGTATCATTTCAGCATACCAAGACATTTTGGAAAATTCCATGCTCCCAACTTTGTGGGAACAGTTTGGAGCCCATTTCCTTTTCCAACATGACAGTGCACCAGTACACAAAGCAAGGTCCATAAAGACATGGATGACAGAGTCTGGTGTGGATGAACTTGACTGGCCTGCACAGAGTCCTGACCTCAGCCCCATAGAACACCTTTGGGATGGATTAGAGCGGAGACTGAGAGTCAGGCCTTCTCGTCCAACATCAGTGTGTGACCTCACAAATGCACTTCTGGCAGAATGCTCAAAAATCCCCATAAACACACTCCAGGACCTTGTGGACAGCCTTCCCAGGAGAGTTGAAGCTGTTATAGCTGTAAAGGGTGGACCAACGTCATATCGAACCCTATGAATTTGGAATGGGATGGCACTTAAGTTCATATGCAAGTCAAGGGAGATGAGCAAATACTTTTGTCCATATAGTGTATGTTAGACTGGTGCAGGACATGTATGCAAGCTGTGAGACAGTGGTGAGGTCAGCTGTAACTGTGACAGAGAAATTCAAAGTAGAGGTGGGACGAAATCATGGGTCAGCTCTGAGCGCCTTCCTGTTTGCAATGCTGAAGTTAAAGGTGCAGTTGGGACTACATCAGGGATCAGATCTGAGCCCCTTCTTGTTTGCCGTGATGATGGACAGGCTGAGAGATGAGGTTAGACAGGAAACTCCGTGGACCAGAATATTTGCAGATGACGTTGTGATTTTGTTAGATCAGAGAACATGTGGAGGAAAATCTAAAGAGGGGGAGGTATGCTCTTGAAATGAGTGGAATGAAGGTGAGTTGCAGCAAAACAGAAAATAGGTGTGACACATGTTACATCGAACACATGTTAGATGTTTTGGAGAGAAAGTCAGAGAAGCCAGACTGAGATGGTTGGGTCATGGACAGAGGAGGGATAATGAATATATTGGTAGACGGATGTTGAGGTTGTAACTACCAGGCAGGAGGTCTGGAGGATGACCAGAAGATTTATGGAGGTAGTGAAAGAGGACATGAAGTTAGCTGGTGTGAGAGAGGAGGATACAGAGAATAGGGTTAGCTGGAGAAGGCTGATTCGCTGTGGCGACCACTGAAGGGAAAAGCCGAAAGGAAAAGAAGAAGAAAGCAATTATTGTATCATGTCAGCAGGAACCATACAACTGTTAGCACTGCTGTTATTACTAGCATGACATCATTTGTGCTCTGTCCCTCCCAACCAGCATGTTCAAGCAACGGTCGAGGCAGAAGGCCACCTGCAACGAGCTTGCATCTATCCAAGGTTTCTGCCAGGTAAAAGTTCATATTTCCTCACCCCAGTCGCCAAGTGCTTGTTCATCAGGGAACAACAGGTTTCTGCGAGTCAGTTTTCAAAAGCGGTCACATAAATAAAATCGGACTCGACTTGACTCCTAGCTTTCGACATGAGAGTGCTGACTCCCATTTTGCAACAAAAACAAACCCACAAATCAATCAAATGAAAAGCAATGTTGTTCAAGGCGAAATCAAAATCCAGTGCGTTTTCAAATCCAAGTCAGCGGATGCTTTTCTTCCCAAAATCTTCTGGTTTTTTTTTTTTCTCGCTGTGACTTTTCTCTAACTTGAACATGAAATCCTGGGTGTGAATTCTACAAAAACAGCCTCTTAAATAATTGACAAGGTCCTGTTCATTAGTAAATGAGATAAACTGTCCTTTGGGTTTCACGCAACACTCTGTAAACCCTTCCAGGCTTCTCTGAGTCTTTCTGGAGGACTGACTGCGTCTCATCCCTGTAGACTCCCTCGCTTTCCTGCATTTCAGTTTTAATCTTTTTTTATACTCTCCTTGTCTTGCGCTTGCTTCAAATCGCCTTGAAAATGCACCCCCTTCTCTTTTTTTTTCTTTTTTTCTTTTTTTTTCCCCCCCATGCGTTTTATCACAAGTTCTGTCATTGCCATTGCTTTATTTTTGGGTTTACTCCCAGGGATTTTCTTTTAAAAAACAAAAAAAAAAAAAAATAGAAACAAGAGTGATGTGCAGCAGTGTGGTGTCATGCATCCCTGCAACGGCATAAAAAAAAAAAAAAAACAATACAGAAGAAGCGACATGTTGCCTAAAACTGGCATTAGTGCAAATCGCATCATGAGCCAGAGGGCATTTAATAACATATCATCAGCAGAGGGTGTGTCTCTCCAAGCTGATTGGTCAATGTGTCCTTTTTGGGGTTTGAACTAATGAAACACAAATAAGTAAATAAAAAATACATTAGAACCGTGCAAAAATGAATAAACAAACTAACAAATTTGTAAATGGATAAATCAACACCCCAAATAAATGAGAACGTGGAAACCGAACAAACGAACCTATGAATCGATAAAGAAACAAATAAAATAAACAAATTTCAAGAAACATACATTAAAATCATGCAAAAATAAAGAAAAGAAACAAGCAATCCCATGAATAGTGAAATAAACAAGTAAACAAAGTAAATAAATCCCCACTTAACTTTATAAATGAATAGATAATGAACACATGCGGAAGTCAATAAACAAAAAAAACAACCAAACAAAATATTATAAATGGATAAATTAAAATAAATAAATAAATGAGTAAACACATTAAACCATGCAAAATTAATAAATAAACACACAAACAAATGAGTATATGGATGAATAAACACAAAGAAGAATAAAATAAATGGATAAACAAATAATTATTACACCAATGCTACCAGCGGCATCCTCTCCAGATGCAGTGTATACTGTTATTTTTTTCAGACTTTTTTTTTGATTTATTTCATTTATTCAAAACCAAAGTGTCGGATCCTTCATCCCCGCTCCCGCAAGCACAGAACCCCTTAAATCCCCCAATCTTTATTCCTCTGGGCTCGTTGCGCGGAAGCGTGGTCGCTCAACCACTGGCTTCAAAACAGACTTTCACGATACGATGTTTGCTG
Organism: Fistularia tabacaria; assembly: GCA_901007705.1. NCBI lineage: Eukaryota > Metazoa > Chordata > Actinopteri > Syngnathiformes > Fistulariidae > Fistularia > Fistularia tabacaria. The sequence goes on from CAAKHD010011709.1 coordinate 57,388, forward strand.
CGTTACATATGATGTTTTGACAACACCGACTACAAATACATACATTTATCTCACACAAACCGAACTGTTAGATTTCGGTTTAACTCGCTAAAGATGAGCTCAGGCCGAGTTAAGATAAGATAATATAATTCCTTATTGATCCCCAGAGGGGAAATTCGTGTGTTGCAGCAGCGCAACCATAACAATATCAAAGAAGTTAAGTTAGAGGTTAGAAAAGAAAGAGTTGTGGGTTAAAATGATTTAATTTATCTCAGCATACGAGTGTGAATCGGTGGATTTGTTCCCCAGTATAGATGAAAGTTAGACAGATGCTCTGCCTGTGTGTATTTGTGTGTTTGTGTGTGTCTTTCAGTGACAGCTAAATCAGGTCATTAAAATAAGATCAAAGTGTCATGACACGATTTTATCACTGCTGGTCGATAAGAAAAAAAGTAAAAAATAATAAATAAAATAATAACTTTGTTGCAGAAAGTATATATTGGCAGTTTTAACGGAGCTAGAAATGACATAATGTGGAATAAACCCTTTAATTACATGTTTATATGTGATTCCAAATTGTTCCAAAGGGCCGCACTCACCTTAAATGTATCCTGTAACATCCAAGGACTGCAATAACAGTTTGGAAAATACATTTTACCACCAAAGTTCCTCGACCTAAAGAAATGAAATTAAATGAAAACAAAATGTCGAAATGATGACCGTATCATAACGATAACTTTTACTGTTATTGTTGCGCTGCTGCGACAAAGGAATTTTATCTTAGAAAAATGATTAGAATATAAATTAGAGTCCATCTGATATTGAAGTTGAGAATCAGACAAAACAATTGACATATATATATATATAGATAGATAGATAGATAGATAGATAGATAGATAGATAGATAGATAGATAGATAGATAGATAGATAGATAGATAGATAGATAGATTGATTGATTGATTGATTGATTGATTGATTGATAGATAGATAGATAGATAGATAGATAGATAGATAGATAGATAGATATAGATATAGATATTGAAATAGATATATATATAGATATATGTATATACATAAGTGTGTGTGTGTATGTGTATGTTGTGTATATATTCAGTACATATACATATATATAATGGAAACTGAGGCCCTTTTCATATATAATATTTAATATAACTATATATGTATGTATATGTATATATATGTATATATATATACACAGACACACACACACACACACACACACATATATGTGTCATATATATACATACATTTTGAGAAATTTGAATTTGTCTATTTGATTCTCAACTCCAATATCAGATGGGCTTTAGTCTATGTATAAATTATTTATCATATATATATATATTTATGTTTATATAAATATATCTTTGGAAGGGAACATTCCTAATCCGATTCCCGGAATCTCCTGGTGTGTCGAAGTGTTGTTGAGTAGGAACTGAACCCCTCACTGCTCCCCTGGCGCCGCTCGTTGGCAGCCAACTGCTCATGGGTTATCCACGATGGGTTAAATGCAGAGAGGAATTTCCCCACGAGGAATTAAGTATAAATTATTGTTATCATTATTATTATATTTATATATATACTAAAAACATTACTGATAATAATACAAATAGAAAACAACAATGTTTTTTTTTAGCTTGGATAGAAGTTGGCTCATAAAAAATATGTGATTTTTCCGATTATATTTTGATTTTTATCTTTCCACCACTGATTCAGTTAAAATCCCAGGTACTATCATCTCTAATTTTTAGTGATTGGTTTTTAAGATAGCAGAGTGCAGGTGTAATTCGGGTGTTATGTGAGCAGAGCAGAAATCACGTCAACCAGGGCTCATGTTCGAATCTTTATTGTGATTAGTTATGTAACATAGGCATGGCGGTGAACGCGGCGGTCGGACAGCGTTTGTCGTTCCCGTCCCGTCTGCTATCAACATTGCGCGTCGTGACATACATCTCGATAAAAAGCAAAGCGATGAGTTGATTTATCTTCATGTGCTACATGCTAGTCTACCTCAATGACAGTGTGACAGAGTAGATTTGGGATGCACATTGCGCTCAAATATTTGAAGCCTCAAAAAAAAAAAAAGTAAACTCCTATTATGAGTTTAAAGTACATCCGTGTTCTGATAAAAATTAGGTCACTGGCAAAAACAATGGCAACAATTTTACGTCTTTAAGGTGTAATATTAATGTTTTTTTGCTTTTGTTGTCTTGTATTTGAGCCTGAAAACAATCTGTTATTTTGCCAAGTGGAGCCGAAGCCCATGGATTCTTTCCTGAGTTCTGCGAATCTCTGGTGGCTAATAAACATGGAAAATATCGGATAAAAGTCAAATCTGCCAGAGCGAGAGGACAGCTAGGTAGAATTATTAATATACCTCCTACGGGTGTGATTATTCATTCATTCATCCTTTATCTACGCTGCGTGTCAAGCATGCAGAGGGTCGGGGGGGTCGGGGGGGTCGGGTCACGCCTGGCTATCATTGGACGAGAGGCAAGGTGTAGCCGGGGCCGATTACCTGTCAATCAAAGGACCACAAAAAGAGATATCCGCTCTTCCGTTGACATCCCTTGGACAATTTGGTCTTCAAATTGGGGTACACGGTTTGAGGTCGGTCAAAGTTGGCAGGAACCCGCCCAGAGGCAGGTGGAGTAAACGTATCAATCGTTCGATCGATCGATCGATCGATCTGCTCCTGTTGCGGATGGGAAGCAGGTCGATTTGTGATGGAGCTTCGGTTTTTTTTTTTTCGGATGCCCCCACGCTTACGCGCACGTATGTGTGACCTACATAGCAAGCCTGCAGAGACCGGATTCGGCTCAAATTAGATGAAACAAAACATTAAAAAATAAAAATTGATCGGCAGGAATGAGCCAAAGATCCTGAGCTGGGCTCTTCTGTAATATAATGTAATATGTAACTTAACTGCGGTTGAAACAACTCGCACACTCGATCTCTTCACTGCGCAAACACCGACCGCGTGGCGGCTAGGTTTGTCGGAAACGCCTATTTGCCCTTTTTTTTTTTGTTTTTAGGCGGATAACGTCCATTTTTGTCGCCGCTTGTTTGAGTTCATCCTCTCAGGACGCCAAATGCCCACAGGCGAGAAAGTTTTCCCTGCTAACCATACTACTAAAATACTTTTTTTTCTTTTTCTTTTTGAGAATTAATAATGCAGTTTAATCAGGAGGAAAGTTGGTTAGAACAAAAGATAACCCCCCCTTGTGTGTGTTTCTTTTTTTTTTTTCTTTCATTAGCTGGTTGAACTGCCTTGAAATGAAAGGCAGGGGAGGAAGTTTCTGTTCTGAGATCACCAGCTGCGATGATCGGCGTCTGCAATTCATGTTGTTTCAAATGAGTTTTCCTTGTTGCCGCCGGGGCGTCATAACCAGTTTTTGCGCAGCCACTTATAAAATCCAAATATTTGATTTGTTCCGCAATAAATCTTTAAATGTTACTTCCCGGCATTCATCTCTTTTTCTTAATTGCTGATTTTGTTTTGGGTTTTTTTCATTTCTCAATGTGGGATGAATAAAGTTATTGACGGTGTAAAATGGAAGAAAAAGGCGTGCAGGAAATGAAAACCACAAGCTCCCAGCCGTGGCGACCTGGCGTCTCACACATCCGGGAGTAACAAGATGAGTCGGGGAGTGGAGGGCAAATAATGTGAATATTCCAATTGTGATTCATCACGAAAATGCAAGTCTTTTTTTTTTTTGCCTTTTACTTTACTTTTGTTTTTTGTTTTTGCTTGAGAAAGATACACGAATGATGGGTGAAAAAGCATCTGTTGAGCGTCGGGGCAACTGTCTGAATGTCCGAGGTCGGCGGGTTCGTTTTTTTTTTTTCCTCAAGACTCGTCATCCTCAGGCTTCGGGGCTCTACTGCCCGTTTCCTTTTTTCTTCTTTCCTGGAACACAAACACACAGGAGGATATTTACTCTCCAAACAATCGGTTTTATATTTGAACAAGTGTACGACATTTGAATTAGCTTCAAAAAAAAGAAAAAGAAAAGAAAAAAAAAAAAATCAATAGCAGTTCAAATGTCTCTCGGTAGGCGAGAAGAAGGAACAGGAACGAAAGCTCCAAAGAAAAGTAAGCAGTAAAGTTAATGAGACTAAACTTTATTTACAAGCCCGGAGCTATTATAGTTTGTTATGCCGGATTAAAAAAAAAAAAAAAGTACAGGACGTAGGAAATAAGACAAAGAGTGTTTGCTTTGCTTTCTTTAGAAATGTGGCCTCAGGTCGGAGAAGAGAAGAACTTAAGAGTCATAACAGTTGATATTTATGAGACACTGTGAAGGGAAGAACTGAGGAGAAGATGACGGTCCGACTCCGTGTTTCTTTCAAAAGTTGACCGTTCAAAAGTACGATAGATTTGTTTTTCACAACTTAAATCCCACCGAAGTCAATGAAAATCAGCCAAAATGTTAACCTGGCTGGAAAGCGGTTAAAATCGAATCCTGCGTTAAAAGTAAATAATAGCCTACAAAGCTTTTTTCGCAGCACCAGTAACAAAAAGTGCCTTTGAATTTGCAGGGTAACTGCAGCGGGTTACAAAAGAGTCACAGAGAAATAGGATTATTTACCATCCAAAGTGCCACAAACAAAAAACACGCATTGAAATCAACATTGAATAGAAGTCATGACAACTAAATATTTCTCGAATTTGAGCGTCTGCTTTTGAACATCGCGTGACAGCTTGCTGAGTAAAATTGCTTTCAAAATATATTCAAAAACTGCCAGCTTTATCAAAAGAAACCAAAGTGGGTGGAAAACCCATCTGATCTGGCAGCACCGTCTGTGCTAGCGGGTGGCCAACAGGTTAGCCCGCGGCTAATATCATGATATAATAGAATTTATCACATGCGCTAAAAATCATATTTCAAAACTGAATTACTTCTTGGAAACCAGTAATACCCGAACTTTGATATATTCTCAGGTTTGTATTTACAATGAAAAAGCCTTTAAATTGAATGATTCGTTACTCTTGAAACTTCACTTCACTTTATATAAATTTAGCAATATCATAGATTTCTCATGAAAAACTGCCATATTTATTCAAAACCAGCCCAATTTCAATCTTTCCGGCCCAATGTTTTTTTTTTTCTCGTAATCAAAAGAAGCCCAATTGGGTGAAAACCTGACAAATCTGGTAACACTTCCTGTGTAACTTCCTGTGGCTAACGGATATTAGCCCGCGGTTGATATCATCACATGCACTGAGAATCGTTACTCGATACTTGATTACTGCTCTGAAAAGAGTATTAGCTGAATGTCATCAAATGTTTGGGCTCTTACTTACGATGAAACACCTTTTAAAATGAATGATTATTTACTGTTTGAATTTCATGATAGAAATTTAGATAATCGGCAATATTGTATCTTTTTTTTATTTTAATTTTTTGAAAAACATATGTATTTAAAACCAGTCCAATTTAGCGTACGGCTGATATCATGATATGATTTGTACGTGCATGTAAATGTTCTAAAAATCCAATTTCAAGACGTAATTATTGCTTGGAAATGGCTTTTATATGTATGCTAAGGTTAGTATTTACAACATAAAAGCTTTTAAATGAATTAAATGTATTATTTATACTTCATTTTCTAAGTTCAAATAATCAGGAATATTATAATAGTCATTCAAAAAATAATGCAGCAGTCATTTTAATTCAAAATTTCAAGCAATTTTAATGCAAGGACAAAAATGCAGGTCCCGCTGACTGAAAATTAATTGAAATCAATTAAAAGAAAAAAAAAACAACTACGGATGCAAATCAGAATCATAGTTTCAGAAAGATTTCAAAAATTCCCCTCCAATTTTATCATCTGCAAACAAACGGCGTGTTTAATCACAGTAACTATTTTTCCGTCTCAGTTGATAAAAGCTCTGTCATCTCCTGTTTGCTTCTCACTGACAGCCTGATGTGTTTAACCGACCATTTTTCAGAACTTTTTAAGTTTAGTAAAGCTTTGTTTGTGAGAAGTTTTTGTGGTGGAACTCCTGCGGATCCGGATTTAAACGAACACTCGTCAGTCTGACCTTTGTTTTTTGTCTTGGTTTTTCCGAGGCAGGGTTTGGACACGGAGATGGTCTGCATGCACTCGGCGTTGAACAGCGCCCTCTTCAGGGTCCCGGTTCTGGTCCGCAAGCCGGCGCTCGGGTCGCATTCGCCCCAGCTTCCGAAACGATACTTACAGTCGGCTGGAAGTAAAGAAGACAGATACACACAAAAGAAATAGGACTGAATCTTATCAGCTGCTATTGGATTAGTAAATATATAATATATGATTGATATGTGGATGCTAAATAACACTAACAATCCACTTTGCATAAACAAAATAAGAAGATGACATTAGATAATTGGAGTGCACTTCTCCTCAAATTTTTATATATACATATTTTGGCTCTTTGCATTGAAACAGCAAAATGCAATATTAGTGTGTTGTTGTACAAACACTTGGAGTAAAAAAGATATGAATCTTCTTCTTTTCCTTCCGGCTTTTCCCTTCAGGGGTCACCACAGCGAATCAACCGCCTCCATCTAACCCTGTTCTCTGGATCCTCCTCTCTCACACCGACTAACTTCATATCCTCTCTCTCTACCTCCATAAACCTTCTCTTCAGTTTTCCTCCAGACCTCCTGCCTGGCAGCTCCAATTCCAGCATCCGTCTACCAATATATTCACTATCCCTCCTCTGTACGTGTCCCAACCATCTCAGTCTGGCTTCTCTGACCTTCCCTCCAAAACATTTAACATGTGTTGTCCCTCTGATGGACTCATTCCTGATCCTATCCATCCTGGTCACTCCCAAAAAGAACCTCAACATCTTCATCTCTGCTACCTCCAGCTCTGCCTCCTGTCTTTTGTTCAATGCCACGGTCTCCAAACCATTCAGCATCGCTGGTCTCACCACTGTTTTGTAAACCTTTCCTTTCATTCTGGCTGATGTTCTTCTATCTCATAGAACCCCTGGCACTTTTCTCCACCCATTCCAACCTGCTTGAACCCGTTTCTTAACCTCTTTTCCACACTCTCCGTTGCTCTGGACTGTTGAAATCCTCCACCTTCTTGATCTCCACTCCCTGTAACCTCACCGTTCCACCCAAAAAGTGAATTAATATAGTACTTGATAAGTATAGTGTGCAAAAAAATGAGTTATACACGCCCCTGTTCATCTGAAGTGTGTTCACAAATATTAACCAGAGATGCGTGTTAAATATAAATAGGAGCCTCTAAGTCATGCCCTAACATGGTTGAATTGAGCACTGGGTGATCAGACATCATTGATTAATTATTGCTAATCACTTATTGATTAACATCACTCTTCAGTAAAACCATGGGATGTTTTTGCGTGCGTTTTTTTATGCGTTTTACCTCCAAAGTTTTTTTTCCAGTTGCAGGGCACTTTACATTTCATCTTCTTCGTCTGCTGGTCACATGACCCTTCTCTAAACCCTGCTCCACAGTCCCCGTTGCTAGGGACACAGTTTCCATAGCGCCAGTCAGTGCATTCTGACCCGGACTGGGAGGGTTTGTTCTTCTCTGAGGATAAAATAAAGATATATGGTCATTTCACGGCTGCATTCACCCCGCCAGTAGGGGGCGCTATCGCCGCTTGAAGCCCAGTTAAACCTGTCGGGTTCCTGGCTTCTGTTACGATTCGGTCGGCCGATTGCTCATCTCTTTTTGGAAACAATGGCTCATATTTTTTTTCTGACATTTTCAAAATATATGAATTTCCTGTAGAATCAATGGTATAAAGATACTTTGTTATAAGCTTATTGATCCGGATATGAAACTCCATATCCAGGTGTTGATACAGGAACGAAACAGAAATCAGGGTCTAAGTGTTTTCACCTTTTATTTATTTGTATTTTTTTATTTTTTTTTGGGAGGAGTAAATTGGCACCACCTCTTTCAAAATCTCTCCTTCAAAAAAAAAAATGAGGATGGATGGGGATTTGCTGGGTTCAAATATTTGACTTTTGTGACTTTTTGTGCATTTCAGCGATAAAAAAAAGCGTTACTGCAAGGGCAGGATTCAGGGGGCGTTTAATTAATGCACCGTTCCATGAATTATACAGTGGAACAGACAAGGGAAAGCACAGATGCAACACAGGAAGTTCATTGTTTGGTAACAAACCCCTCTGTGAAAACAAGGCCCAGCCGAGTAATTGAAAAATAACCACATGTCAGAGTTCTTCTTATTTTAATTTGTCCTTTTTTTCTTTTTTTTACAAATTAAACAACCACTGTTTTGTTGTTTTTCGTTTTGTTTTTTTTCAACAGGGCCAGTAAATCCCTTTTCTCTCGTTCGGTCTTCACATTTCTGCGGGTGACATCGAGAACCCCCCCCCCCCCCCCCCCACCCCCCCCCCCCCCCCCCCCCCCCCCCCCCCCCCCCCCCCCCCCTCAAAAAAACCACAAAAAACACAA
>CAAKHD010011709.1:65853-85920 GCA_901007705.1 Fistularia tabacaria
CGTTCGGTTTTCCCATTTCTGCGGGGGGCACCGGGAACCCCCCCCCCCCCCCCCAACCCCCCAACCCCCCAACCGCCACCCGCGCCCTCGACCGCTTAGAACATTTCCAATAGAAACCGGTTGAAATGGAGCTTCCTCAGTCACCGCAGGTTCTCGCTCAATATAGATATGACATGATAGTAACGAGATAATCCGCCATCCACGACATTTTGAATGAGCCGGGAAGTCTTTCTATTTTTGCCGACCTTGTCAGGGTTAACTGTCTTTCACAGAGCTGCAGTTCGACCGCATGTTCGTGGTAGAGTTGTTTGATCCGTCCCTTTTTTTTAAAAGTTCATTTAACAATTTATTTGTCGACACGAGCCTCTCGAATCAGGAAGATTTCGGAAAAGACGGTGCACGTGGATCTGAAAATGCATTTTCTGAGACTGCGAAGAGTGTTTACTTTGAATTTTTGTGCAATTGTTCGATTTGAAAAATGGTGAAGAGAAAGGATTGTCTGCAGAATCAGAATCGGTTGTTCGCTGAGGATGACAGTGACGAAAAGGTGAAGAAGATGGTCCCGAGAGAAAGCGATGTGTGTGAGTGTGTCTGTTCATATTGATTTATTTATTAATATGCCATGCTGGACTCCTTGTTTCGGGCTGGGCTTGCGGCGGTCCTGGCAGAACACCTGCCATGCGTAGACCAAATGCGAGTGCTTGTTACAGGCAATCTCGGAGAACCTGAAAGCCGGAGCGTCGGTCTACTCAGTCGCTTGGTCATTGCGCTCACTGCCGTCGCGTTCACTTTGGTTCCTCCCTGTTTCCTGTTTCCTCTTTCTCTTTTGTTTCTCTGTTTCATGGGCCGCCACTCGCCCTCATTACTCCGGTTCCTGTGCCACCTCTACCCTTATGCAGTCGCTGTCACGGGCTCCGACTCCAGCTCGCTCTTTTGGCTGCATCTTTCGTCTTTCTCTTGTCGGTGTAGGCCAGTGTCTCTCACCTGGCCGCCCGTCCCCGAGCTGCTTCTCTTGTCGGATATGCCAGTGCTTTCCGCCTGGGCAGCCGCACCCAAGTTAGTCCTGTCTTGGACAAGTTTGGATGCCGGAGTTCCCACAACGGCACCATCCAGTCCCAGCTCTTCACCTGCCACCGGAGTTCTCCTGACACCAGGGGCGACTGTATGCCTGAACCCCGTTGGAGGTCATAGTCCTCCCCGAGGCCACCGCTTCGCACCCAGCTACCCACCATCAGCTAGAGTTCTCCAGGCACAAAGTCAAAGGGGTTCGCCCATCCTCAGAACCCCGAAGAAGGGCAGAGTCTTCCCGACGCCAATGCTGCAACTCGTCGCCCAGCTGCTCACATTGGCCGGAGTTCTCCTGTCACCAACTCCTTCAATACCTTGTGCCACAACACTACCATCCAGCGCCAGCTCTTCACCTGCCACCTAAATTCTCCTGACACCACGGCGCAGCCATACGCCGGAACCCCGTTGGAAGTCAGTCCTCCTGAGGCCACCGATTAGCCGGAGTTCCCCTGGAACCAAGTCCCAGTGGTTCGCCCATCGCCGGAACAGAGGTGGAGGTCAGAGCCCGCCCGACACCAATGCTGCAACTCGTCCCCCAGCTGCTCACTTTGGCCGGAGTTCTCCCGGCGTCGACCCCATCAACACCTCTGTGAGTCACTGTTCTTAAGAACCAGACTCAAAGTATACCGGCCCGCTTTAAACCCTATCTGTTTTGATGCGGTCTTGTGTCTAAGGGTGTGTCCGACCGGGATTTGTAACGCCCAGACAAAGAGATCTGGACCACACTCAGTGAGATCTCTGTAAGGACAGACTCAATGGGTGTTGGACAGTATCACTACTGCAACGTTCCTTCTTTCATTATCTACACAGCTTATCCTGCTGGCAGGATCCCATCAGCCCAACTGTCATTGGGCGATAGGCACGGTTCACCTTGGACGGGTCACCGGCCAGATATAGAGACGTACAACCGTTCACTCTCTCACTCAAATACAATTTAGATGTTCGTCAGGTGGAAAGGCCCGAATCAAAACCAGGGATTTTCTTGCTGTGCGACCGAAGCATTAACCACTCCACAACAAATGTATTAAACTTTGATCATTTAATTACCTTTTCAGACCTTCATTTGACTTTCAAAATAATTCACAGGGCTGCAATGCCTAAACAGCAGACCTTTGTGCGATCCTGCTTTGAGACTAAGACCTTTTATCCGGTCGTCGCTCAAGAGCAGAGCAAGACTATCAAAAAAACATAATGAATCGCAATAGCTTTGATTGTGAAGTAAAAAAAAAAAAAAAAAAAGCTTTTTTAGTAAACAGCGATATGGTCTTTCTGACCGAATTCTAAAATTCAAATTTAGAGAATCGATGATTTATGCACTGTAAGGAATCCGGGCGTCCACCAAAAGGGTCCATCTTTTGCCCATGGAAGGTCATGGTATCTCTATGAGCTGTGCAGACTGCAGACCGCGATTTGCATGTTGCTTAATCGTTTCCATCCGATTACATGTGGAACGTACACGTGGACTTTGTACTGTCTCCATCTTGTACATTTTGTACATACTCATACATATATACTCAATAACTAACGGATCAGCTTCAGCTAAATCTGATATAAAGCATTTCGTCCCTTATGTCGGAAAAAAGCTATATTATTGGGTCCCTTGAAAAATAAACAAAATAAATTAAAATGACGTGAAATGAGTGGTTTTGCTTATGGAGACGAACATGGAGTCAGACAAACAAAATCTCACCTTTGTTGTTCTTGCCTCCAGCCACAGTCTTGATGGTGATATGAGTGACCAACAGCAGCAGCAGCACAGTCCTCATCCTACATGGAGAAAAAAAAACAACAACAAAGAAAACAAAGAGCATTTGGAAAAGATGAACATTTAAAAGGTTGGCATTTAATGTTGACCCCCGGCTCTGGGGTGATTTGGCTAGAAATCATTAGCCGCTGCTCTCGACAGCACCATTAAGGCTCGTAACAGCCCGACTTGGGACCGCCCCCCCCCTAAAACGCTCGCTGTTATCGTGCACAGACAGACGCAGGTTGGATGGTTTCATTAACTCCGGATCACAGGTGGGAAAAGGTCATTAAAGTTTCAGGTGGGATTTATTGAAACAGAATTAAATCTTTGACTTCAACAACCGTCTGAAGCCTTTTTCCTGATCGACCAAGAATTTGAAACGAGTATTTATTGATTCGTCGATGGTTTTCATGATCTCTAAGACCGTTCTTTTGTCACTGTGAAGCCGACCTTTCACCCCCTGGATATTGAATGGTCAAAATTAGTTCCATCAGGGGTCAGTGTGTCACATTGTGCTTTTTTTCACGAGTATTGGAGAAGACTTGATGATCCTAACCTCTGACAAACAGTTCCTGATTGGTTAATCCTCGAGGCTCGGCGGACATTCGAGACGGATTTTCAAATATCGCTTTCATTAATAATATAAAAACTAAAATAATACATTTGAATTGCTGTACTTTACACAATAGAAGACTTTTCATTCTCTTCAAAAACCCTTTGAGTTGATAAGAATGTTCCTCTTTTAAGATGAAGAAGAAAAATAAAACCCCTCGCACACTCATGGCCGTATCCTCGTCACCGCGCGCACATTAGCGCACGAGAGCTCCACTCTTTTGTACGAATCAAATTGATTTGATTGAATTATAAACTTGTGTTTGCGTGTCGACAAGCCGAACGTTTTGCTTGGGGGTTGTCACAGTTTTCTCTCTTTGTGACTCACTAAGGCAGAATATAAGCAAAGCAGGGGCGACGTGAATGTGTGTTTGTGTCAGGATATACAAGGGGGTCTGGATTGGAGCATTCGCACACCATCCAGTATGCAATTATACACTCCTGCTTTAATAACTTGTCCAGGGACTGAAGTTGAAAAGCTTCAAGGCGGGATCCCATGAGGAAGACCGCTCCGGTCTTTCCCAGGATCAACAGTATTAGCAGGGAAGGGCATGAAAATATTATGAGGCAGTAAAGCTGGAATCAGGACCGCGGTTTCCCGCCGTCTTGCTTGCGCAAGATTTGATTCAAACCGGTAGAATCCCAGCTGTTCTGGTAATTAAGGGAAAAAAAAACCTCAATGCTAGCTTACAGTTTGCCCATTTTCAACTTATCATGAGATAAATCTTGCACTCTCCTCAACCCACGGAGTCCCATTAAGGCCCGGGGTGACGGGCAGAGGTCGGCTTCTTTGTGTTCGGTCAGCGCTGACAAACGACCAGAGGAGGTTAGAGGTCAATAACAATTTGGCCCGCTCTCCTGTTTTCATGAAAAGCGGCAGGTTCGGCTGAACGTCACGTGTTCCAGCGGGTCCCGCGGGGGCCGAGTCTGTCTAATAACCATGTCTTCTGGGTCAACACATTTCCTTTCACCGGATTCCAGCGAGCTTTTATGTAATTGGCGCAGAAAAAATAAAACTGGTCAAAGACAAACAAAGGCACGATTTGAACCGTGAGGCTGAGGGTTCATGTAAAAAGGACATTTAAAATGTAGAGCAGGGTAGCAGGAAGTGCATTTTCACCTGCTCCGTACACATCATGGTTATATCAGGAAAAAAGTAAAAGCTATTGTCATAGTGCTGCCTTAAATTTAAACAAAATTCAGCAAATTGGATGAAACTTAAAAAAAGTAATACTTTATATCTGCACTGATTAGACTTCGCTATTGATTATCTGACTCATAGTTGATTCAGATGCATTGGTTGCTTAAACCTAATGTATGACTAATGAAGAAACGTACAAAGCATATAAAAACTGTGACTTGAAAACTGGAAAGGATACAGAGGAGGAAACCGCTTAGAAATACACAATAAATCCAGCTAACAATGCTCACGTTCCCGCTGAAAAGTTCCAAGAACAACCCAGTTCGAATTTCATTCTAGGAGCTACCCTGTCTCGGGGGAACCTTTTAGTTTTGCGTCTGCACAGGCAGTGAAGGCCCACGGTAGGGAATGGACTGACCAAAGCGTCTGCGACGTGTACTTTGAGCTCCGGATTCAGAAAAACAGACATTTGCGAAGAAGAGGAAGACAGCCTGGACAACATCGAGAGCGAGGTTGCCCCAGCATTCACGTTCTGCATCTCGGGAATAATAACCGCGGACTATCAAACGGGTGTACGTCTTGTGAAAAACCCAAACGTTAGCCTACTCCGTACTCATTTTGGTAAAAATGAGCTCCACTGGCCACTTCGTTGGTCCATTTCTCACCATTGTCGCAAGTTGCATGAAAGCAGCTGACCAGTGACCACGACAGTTTTTAGAAATGGTGCGAGAAGAATCTAATAATGGGCATGGCTGGTGAGTCCTACCAATCACCGAGAACCTATTTCATTTGAGTTCCTACGTAACTGTAAAAATAACCTCCCCTCATAGTCGCTGCTAAAATGGTTCGAGGAATTGAGGTCTCTGGGCCCTAGTTTCGATGTTGTCTGAATGCACAAAAGAAAACCTGGTTCCCAAAAAGGTTTCAAGAACTGTAAAAAGTTGCTATTGAGCTCACTTACTGGGCTCGAAACAGAATCAACTAATTTAAAAGTCTTTGTAACTGGTCTGTGTCGGATAAACGCGCAAGACGTCCACAGAGGAAGACGGCCGTTGGCGAAAAGTTAAGATATGATCGTTATACTAAGAAGCTGAAGCTAGAAATAAACTCTTTCAGAAAGACGATTCACATTGCCAAAGGAGCCGTGGTAGAACGCTTTGACCAAAAATGGAATTACAGGAATAAAGATCTCTGAATGCTTAATTTACACAGACGACCAAAACAGTCTCGGTCTCAGTCGCCACAACAAGAGCCATTTTGTTGCTTTAGCAGAGCATAGCCAGGAAGGGGACCAATAAACGGGCCAAATGGAGCCTGCTAAATGAAGGCTGGGTAGAATTCTTTTTTCTTTTGCTTTTGGGTAGTTTGAAGTAAATTCAACAATTTTCTGTAAGTAGTCGTAATTTCAACAAGTCCAGAACCCGTTGGTCAACATGCACTTTGGCAATTGAAGAGCAGATACACCGGACGCATGGACAAACAAGATGGACCGCGTTGGGTCACGGGTAATATTTGCGGAGGTAAACCTTTGTCAGAAAGCTGATGGATTCGGAATCTGCCAAACTTTTTCATTAAAAAGGAGCCAGAAAAATATCAGCCATACACCTGGGGTCGTTAGGCTCTCCACCTTTGTAGAGCCAACTGGCCCAATAGGCAATATAGGCAAATCCTAAGTACTGCCTTTTGGGGGGTTCGCCACAGAGTCAGGAAAAAAACACCTTAAATATCAAAACTAGTTATTTCCATTAACTGGATCAAAAGTAAAGCAATTCCCAATTACTATTATTACAAATAATAGGATAATGATAAATCAGTCCCCACCGCCTCCTATAGCTGATCAGTGCCTGGGGTACTTCCGGGTATTTAAATTATTTTTCTGATTTTTTTGTATTTATTTGTAATTTATGTTCCATGGAATTTGGGTGACATGTTATCTTATAAATTAAAGACAATTGCAAAAAAAAAAACGCCACTCGATATCTGTCGCCGACTCTACTCTGCCTGGAGGATTTGAATCTCCTGGATCTCCGATGCACGTTCACAGCAGCAATTGGTTCCCCCAAGAAGCCACAAAGACAAATACAGTAATACGCCAAGAGAATACCCTACGAGACATAATTTTGGTTCAATCCTCGGAGCTCCATGATGCTTATTCATTTGGATTGGAACAGTATGGCACAGCAATTTCAGACACATTGGAGACCTTTCCAGATCCTTTCGGGATAAGTGGGAAATCGTGCCACCTCGCTCTCTGGCTCGCAACAACAGAGTGGATGTAAAGGGGTGCGTAAAGAATACGGCGCACTCAACTGTGTAATTATTCACTTTTTTTTAACATCATTGTACTTGATTTATTTAGTAGGTTTTCTTTTTTTAATTTCTTCTCATGGGGCTCGTTGTGGCTTACAGTCAGCAGGCTCGCGATGCAGCCAGGGTATCCTGATGAATTTCTTTGCTTACGTTACCATTCGCAACAGCGCCGCCATGCGTTTAGCGGCGTTTATGGGATCACGACAAACGTCGTGGATGTACACGGTAGAAAATGGTTTGATCAAAATGTACCGCAGAGTCCAAGACCTTGAAGGGCTTGAAGTCCAAGGCTGAAGTTTAGTGTCTACTGACAGACAGGCTAAAGATGGTACAGTCCTGAGAGGGAAAACTGATATTCAGGGCTAAAATGAGGAACAGGAATATAGAATTTGGGACAAAGTGGCGTGTAGAATAAAAACATTAAAAAACATAAATACCTGTCTCCTGTCCTTTTTTTACTTAAGCTGAGGAAGTTTGTCATCATTTAGTTTTGGTGAATCAAACATTCAAATCTGTCACCTGCATACAGAGTATGGTCAAAAAAAAAAAAAAAAAACATACTTCCTGTGCGGTAGGTATAACAGGGCAGGTGAATTCAGCATTCGGGTGGAGCTTGAGTACACCGGCACAACTTCTACTTTTCTCTAAGCCACGTGGAGCTTATTCCCTCTTCCTGAAACCCCAGTTTTCTGAGATCCTGTCCGCCCCATGTGGTGGAGTTCAGAAACTCCAACTGAATCTTGACAGTGCAGCGCTAACGATAAAAACCCGAAGAACCGCATGTTCAGCAAACCAACTTACTTACGTAAGTAAGCAGCCCTGAATGATACACTCACAGCTTACCATGTTTTATGTGTATATCATACAAAAGGGTTAGCATGCTACAGGAAAACAATGTTATTAAGTCAATAATGTGTCAATTTTTTTATTTGCTAGCCAAGACGCATGATTAGCATGCATGTTTGATGATACTTTTGTCATACAATGTTTTTGTGACACATTCGAGCGCTCCATAGATGTCTTTACTTGGACTCCCTGTCATTTGCACTCAACCAGCTCTTGTCAATAAGTGAAATATTACCAAGCGAGTCGTGAGCGAATTCTGAGAATGCACAATTGAGCGCTGATACAGATAAAAACTCCCAAACCATGACATTGTCGATCTCCTCATGGGGTCATGGGAGAAGGATTTTGGTTTCTTTCTCCGACACAAACACGCAGTTCAGCTCCAATATGCTTATCTCTCGGTTGCCTTAGCGATAACAGGCCGATTTATTACAGTTAAAAGGCCTTGTATCCTTCTCAATGTTACTGTCGTGCACATTAATTCGCCACCGCAGTTAATCGATCTTAGTGTCGTTAGAAAGGCCGAATCGGTCCGGACCATTAGGCCACGGGTTGGTCGGGGGCATGTTTATAAAAGCGGCCTGAGATAAGAAGTCACGTAAATGTATTAATGCTGAGTAACTGAATGATTGCAATCGATCGAAAGCAAATTACTCTGAGCGGTTCGTGTCACGCTTGAAGGAACGGGGGGTTCGGTCATGATTAGATGGAGGAGCTGTAAGAGTTCAAGGCAGATTTTAAACCCAATCTACGGCCAAAATGAGTGCGATTTGAAATGACTTGATGTAAATATTATCAGAAGCCCGATGCGGCGAAGGGGGATATTTTTCTCATGGCTTTATAGCGTGTTTGCGGATTAGTTGAGTCACCGATGGCTTAGCTAACATCCCGTCTGACCAGCGTGTCACAGAGAGTACGTGAAACCACCACAACCTCTTAACGCCATTATGTGTCGGTGGCACATAATGTGTGATGATTACACTGTGACACCACAGAAACAATGACGGTGTAAATCAATTAGGATCCTTTCCCGTCAGGGGACACTCGAAATTCCCCTGTTCAGTAGCATTGTTGGATCAGCAGCTGTTGTGTCCTTTAAAACACATTTCACAGATATAACCCCAATTGGAACCTTTCCGTCTCCCCGGTGGATTTATTGTTGTCCCGAAACGCAGCCTCGCAATAGGAGATGTGTTTTTGAGTCCCTTTTCTTTGTGTAAAGTCCAACACACGACACCGAAACGAGGGTTTCATGTCATTTCGTCGATACCCGACACCTGACCTCCGGTGTGGCAACAGTAAGAAAATGATGAAGAAACTCATAACGGCAGGGGACAACGGCCGCCATACATGGAAGTCGATATTCATCAGATGAACAAATTTACCCCTCGCTTAATTTTTAAGCTTTCTATTGAAGCAGATAAAGTGGGTCTTTCTGCAAATGCGTCGTCTGTGTCGAGCTGCAGTTACCTCGCCAGGGCACTAGTTGGCGCTAATAGCCGTATAATCTGATACACGAACAGATTGTTTGGGCGTCGGAGCTGAGAGATACCTAAAAACTTCCCATCGGCCGATACCAGAGACAGACGAGGAACATTTTGTTGATTTCCTCCCGAGAGTTTTTGTAAGTCATTTTAATATTTATCATTGTGGCGTCAATTTTTTACTCGCAAATTTGTTTTTCTCCCGTCGTCGTCCTGACCGACAGGGCCTCAGCCGGCGCGGACATCCCGCAAAAAAATATTCTCCCGCGGTTAATGTCATTTCAAGACGCCGATGTCAGTGAATGGAGATGAAAATTAAGTTTCCACGCTATAAAACAGCATTAACCACCTGGCCGTTTTTCGATGAAGCAGGGATTTTCTGTGTCCACCACCGATGGCCTTCCGTTGGCTTTGTTTTCCGAGTCGCTGACACGAAACAGATGTCGTTCCGCCGCAATGATATGCGGATTCAAGTGTTTCTATGAGACGGGGGCCGGCCCCGCCTGCTGCTCGCTGGCTGGCACCGAGCCGAAAGTGGATTTATCGGAGCCCGTTCAGGCTGAAAATCTCAATAAAGCAGCAGAGTTTGGAGATTTCGTTGGCAGCGTGCGACAACGCGGTTGCCTAAACGGCCATGAAGACAGAAATTATATCCCGTTCATTAGGAGTGATAGGAGCCGATCCGGGTTCAGGCTAATACGGACCGGATGACGAACTATTTGTAATTTCCTACTTTTTGGATATCATTACAGATCAGGAATAGTTTACTGTTGGATTATAAACAGATTAAATTATATTGAAATAAAAGATCTGGTCTGGTGTAAAGGAAAATAGATACAAATAAATATCATTTAATATATATATAGTTACAGAAAAAAAACAAAAACAAAGAAAAAACAGATGTGAACCTCGATGATTGTAAAATACTGTATATACAAAATAAAAGAGGCTTGTAAACAAACAGAAAACTCCCTCGAGTGACTTTCTTCTCTCTGCTCTGATTATCTCTGTCAGTGCCTAGAGGTCCATCTGCCATAAGACACGATACACACACACACACGC
The DNA here is from genome assembly GCA_901007705.1 of Fistularia tabacaria. Classification (NCBI taxonomy): domain Eukaryota; kingdom Metazoa; phylum Chordata; class Actinopteri; order Syngnathiformes; family Fistulariidae; genus Fistularia; species Fistularia tabacaria. Next base: position 76,124 of record CAAKHD010011709.1, read on the forward strand.
ACGCACGCACACACACACACACACACACACACACACACACACACACACTCACTCACACACACAAAGAAAAAAACAGTCAAATCAGCCTGAAACGGCATTCCGAATTTCTCGGGAACATGAAAGCAGACAAAGGAGAGCTTTCTTTTGGGTCAGGAGAAGTTATTTCCAGCGTGATGAGAATCAAAAGGTGGAAGTTCTCTCCTGCATGAGCTTCAGTTTTATCGACGCAGATGTGAAGCGGGGTCGGACAAGGCTTCAGCTGAAATTATCGATCGGGACGAACATTTAATGTGAGCAAATAACTGCTGTATTTGTTTTAAAAAAAAAAAATCTTTTTTTTTCATTATGAAGAGAAATAAGCTATTCATGTGTGAGAGGGGAATGTAGGTGAAGCGGTGTGTTCAAGTGTTTCAGGTGTGGTTGTGGAGCCACGGATTTACATCCGCTTTTCGTCCCCAGAGCTTTCTCAGTTGTCTTCCTTTCTTTTTAGTTTTTTTTTTTTTTTCTCCTCCAGATGTAGGGCTGAAGTTGTATGCTAACGTGTTCCCCTTTCCGCCGTTGTGAGTTTCGTCCCCCGCACGTGGACACGAGACATCGCAGTCACACGCGGTTTCGTCTCCGAGGAGGCGTGGGGCGGAGATCCGCCTTCACCGGCTGCTGATTTTTTTTTTTTAATCTCGCTCCACCTCAGGTTGTTTCCATATTATTTCCTCCAAGCGAACCCATTATGTGGTTGATCTCTCGGGAACAAGTGAACGATACAGCAAAAAAGGAGAAATTTCAGATGCAGGCCATTGTATTGACTCTCAGTGCACCTTCAGAATGTTTGTATGGTGCACAATGGTTTCCATGGTTACCACCGATGGGAGCCGGACAGCCTCTTTTCTGCGTGGAGGGACAATTGTCATTGGCGAGATTTGTCATCATCTTTGGAGAGTTTGGAAACGGATTTTTTTCTTTCTGCTGTCAGATTTTAGGGGGGTAGGGGAGGTGGGGGGGGGGGTTGAAGTGGGATTACAACATATCACCACTAATTTTGCAGAGCCGGCACGCAGCAGATGTGACCAATCTGACAGGATGTACACACACGCAAACACACACACACACACACGCCGCCACACACACCATTACTTACCTTAGCATACACCACAGCTTCACCTGAAGGGGAATACATTCATCTTTTTTTTTCCTCAGGAAGGAGGTGAGTCCCCACTGAGTAATCAGATTTACGTCCCTACGGCACTGAGAATACTTACCACACACACACACGCAAGCACACACACACACCGCGAAAAAGGCTGACAGAGTGACTTTCTGTGGCAAAAAGAATATGTTTTTTTTTTTTTTCAGAGTTTGGATTTTTACCAGATGATTTCATTTGAGGAAGGCTGGGGATAAGGTTTTGAGATCAAGAGTGTGTGTGTGTGTGTGTGTGTGTGTGTGTGTGTGTGTGTGTGTGTGTGTGTGTGTGTGTGTGTGTCTGCTGCTGTTGACTCTGTTATTAGGGATTTTGAAAAGTAGCTGAGCGGAAATGACTGGTCCCTGGATGACCTAGTAACTGTAAGGGAGGTGGATAGTTCGGTGAGATGCGAGAAAGGGTGCCCCCACTATACGCACACACACACACACACACACACACACACACACACGCGCACACACACACTAATACCCCAAGAGAAAACCTCTGCTGAGATAAATATTGATTTTACAATTGCGAATATCATGATGTGTATGTTTCAGATTAAACATATGGTATCGGTGCAGACTAATGACTGGTTTGATTCAAAGCCTCTCAACGAGAAGCGGCTAAAACACCATCGCCTGAACAAATAATAATAATAATAATAATAATAATAATAATTGTGATTATAATTATGATTATAATAACAAAAACAAACAACAACAGCAATGATAATCATAATTCATTCATTCATTCATTCATTCATTCATTCATTCATTCATTCATTTATTCACTCACTCACTCATTCATTCATTATTCAATTCCTGTACTACTTAGCTTGCACTAACTATTATTACTATTACTATTAGTGTTATTATTAAAAATGATGATAATAATAGTGATAATAATGATACTGCTACTACGAATAATATTAATTATTATCATTCATATTATTATTATTATAAAAAGTATTAAATAATGATTGTAATAATATTACGAATAATACTACTACTAATAATAACAACAATAACAATTCTTATTAATGTTATTATTACTGTAATAATTGTGATTAATATTTTAATCAAATCAATTATAATATTGGTAACAATAACAACACATTCTATTTACATTATTAGTCTACAATACAATAATAATAATATTAGTAATAGTAATACTAACAATAAGAACAATTATAATGATTACTATATTGTTACTACTAATACTACTACTATTACAATTACTGTTGCTGTTGTATGCATATTTGATGTTATATTCAACATTCACTTAATCATCATCCGCCACTATAAGACCACAAGTGGCATATCAGGTTATTTCCTTGATGGACCAACATCCAAGTGTATCAATGACTATTTAGTTGTATTTTTAAATACTATAAAATAGAATTTCAAAAAGACAGATCGTTATTTAATTAGAGTAAAGATGTCGGTTCCTGGTATGTTTATGCAACACTTTGTGCCTAATAATAAATTGTTCCCGAATCTGAGTGTGAATGGACTTGTACGTACGCTCATCAAAACAGAATCTTTCTGTTGTTTGCTGAGATCAACACAAGCTCCGCCCACAATCTGGGAGTTTCTGGTTGTCCATTTGCATCCAGTGCTGACTGGCTCAGAAATATTTACCTCGGCAGCAATAAGTTGGGGTTTACAATCAGGCACTATTTGTGTCGTATACATGGGAGGGGTACTGGGTGGGGGGGGTGACAATGAACCCTGTGGTGTCCGTGGTCTGAAATGGATGTAGACATTTGGAGTCTTTTCTTTAGCTTAACAAACGCGTGGCGATTTTAACGCGGCTCTTTGCCGCGCAATCACAGTTCCGAGGAATCGCATGTGGAAGTGCACGACAAAACGTTCAAATTAAAAAATACTCTAGGAATAATGAATGTTCTACATTTTTGAACAGAGCTCCTGCTGTCAGGGGGGCTTTCAAAGCCTTTTGAAAGGAAAGTCAATTGAATGTATTTCTAATTTTGCTGAAGGTTGATTCTTTTTAATTTCTCGTTTTCCGTCTTTGCGTGAAGCCTTGAAGTTCCACAACTGCTCTTACGGGTTGTTTTTTTTTCCGTCGAGGCGGACAGAAATTGTGTGAGTCTCTCTCACCTGAGCGGCTGCTCAGAGTCTGTCGCGTTGCTCGGCTTGTCAGCGGAAAAAAGTAATTCTTTCATCCCATTTGACCTCGCACACACACGACACACACACACACACACACACACACACACACACACACACACACACACACACAAACACGCACACACACACACAGACCTATCGCATTCCATCCTAACCCTAACAATCACATCTATAAACTCATTAAACCATCGGATGCCCCCGCTGCCCCCATCAAACACACACACACAAATGCACGCATGCACGCACCCAAGCGCACACACACACACACACGCACATCGGAAATGGGCCAAAAAGTTGTGGCGCGGGAGCAGCAAAGCTAATGGCATCAGCAGTGAGCCAAACATGTGAATTTATAACTTTTTAATCAAACTATAGAAATATGTCACAATAGCTTAACTGATGTCTACACACACACACACACACACACACACATACACATACATGCATATACACATGCGCACGCACAACCCAATTTCCATGCTTTCTCCTTCAGTACGAGCGATGCACTCACAAAAACACACCGCAGAAAAAAAAAAGTCAGCACCACAGAGGAGGTTTGCAGCATTTTACAGTTGCGACAGGGGCAAAGTGCTGGGATCTGGCACAGGAAATGGGACAATTACATAAAAGGAAAGTAAAAGCATGATGTTTAAAAGAGGAAATATAAAAAGTAGATGAAACAGGAGGAGCGGGGAAAGTGTACAGTAGAGATTTTAAAATAAATTCGATTTTTTTTTTTTTTTTTTTGCAGTGAGCTCCGCAAAGTTCAAAACACACACCACTGCAGAAAAAAAAACAGGCTTTTATTGCCTCAATGGATTCATAAGGGCTGTCTGAGATTGCTCAAATCTGTCTTTTTGAAGTCGTCGCAGGTCATAAAAAGTTGATGTTACGTAGAAATCATAAAGAGCACTTACTTGTTCGGCAGGCTGGAGTTGCGGAAAGAGTCAGGGGAGAAGTTCTTTCTCTCTGCTTCTATCTCTCAGTCATGCATCACCCCTAGCCCCTGCTTTTGTCTCCCAAACCAGTTCATTCTGGTTGCATTAGCCCCATTCACCCCATACACACTCAATAACACACACACACACACACAGAGGCGACTGACACACATGCCTATACACACTTCACAGAAGAACCGAAGAGCCGACTCGAGTTACGGCCCCCGCGCGGCTTCCAGTCAGAAGCTACAGGTTGGTTGTTCCGTCTTTTGTTTGCTCAGTGACACGACTTCAGAATTCAACCGTTTTAAAGTTTAACAAACGATCAACAATCGTTGCGTTCGACCAGGCGAAACTCAATCGATATATGTCCCTTCTTTCTGGACCGGAACCCTTCAGCAATGGATCGCGGAAACCCGACATTCCCGCGTGAGCGAGCACTTGCGAGGAAAAGCTGGCCTTTTTCGCGGGCGAAAAAACCTCGGACGGGCGGCTTTCTGTCTCGACCGGTTTGGGGTGGGAACAAGCGCGAACGAGAAGGACAGGCATAGAAAGCGATAGCAGCTGGGAGAGAGACAACCGGCACAAATGATCTAATGAAACAAATAATAACATTAGCACGAACAGTTACATGTTTATGGTGACACACAGTCCGACTTTTGTCACTTGGTCTGGAAATAACAACGGCGGCGGTTCCTGAGGGCAACTTTAATAATGATGACTGAGGTGACCCATTAAATTGGTAAATTAAAAGGTGACAAAACAATTGTCACAAATTTACATTTGTCTTGTCAAAACGACAAAAACAGCACAAGCTGGAACCAGTGGGCGGCGAGATAAACACCAGAGATGTTCCTTCTAGCGAAATAAGCTCCAAGGAAGTTACATCTTGGTACGTCACTAGCTATCCCTCGATTATCGCGGGGATCATTTTCCAAAACAAGCCGCTATCGATGAAAATCCACGACGCAGTGACCTTATTTTTACTTTATTTATGTACATTTCCGAGCTTTATGACCCTCCCCGCACTCTTATTAACCTGTCCCGTACTCCGATCGATCAAGTCACACAAACACAACCGTGTAGCGTCACGCGATCGCACGTCGATGTGAAAAGGACGAGGCGAGATGCTGAATTTGTGCGACGCGCAGGAGATGCAGAGGATGATGCTAACGTCACCGAGCCAATCAGGATACAGAACACAATGCTCTGGTTGGTCGCCACCGTAGAAAATGCTTAGTTTGCTATAAAAAGTATCTAAAAATACATTCCTACAGAATATCCGTGGTTGTTTTTTTTGCTTTATATAAAATCACCGCGAAAGATGAACCCCATTATGCAGGTAACGCGATGACCAAAGCACGTACGTGCGAACCCTCCCGGAACCCATGGGGAACGCATTGAAGTGCCTGGTTTTTGAAAGAAAAACGTATTTCTTAACGTTGGGCAATTCCAACCTGTCTTTAAATCACCCCGAAAGAGGGGCTGTTCCCCAACGACCGACACTGCCCTGCACGCTGATGGGATCTTTAACTCAGGTGCAGCTCCAATGGTCAGAACTGCGATAAGAACGGTAAAATGGGATTTTAAAAATTCCCTCCTTTTTTTCTCCCGCCCATGGTGGGGGAAGTTTGTAGTTTGTTTCTCACCATCGCACGGCGGAGGGCTCGGGCTGATGTCTGGTTGCCGACATCCTGATAGAAGATTGATAAAGAGCCTGCGGTGTAATGAAAGCTCATTGATCAAAAGAGGCAGGGGATCTGGAGGAGGGCCGGATCTGCGGGAACCAGGATGCCGTCCTGATGGGTTGTCACTTGTCTGCTTCAGAGAGTTTATTGCTTTACTGCGTCTTGCTCTCAGACCAACACACACACACACACACACACACACACACACACACACACACACACTGGGGTAATAACATCTTGCATTAAGTTAAACGCCAGCAACCGCAGTGGCTGGCCGGAAGAAAAAAAAAGCAGAATATGTGAGGCTTTTAAGTTTGTACGTCTTCGCAATAAGAGATGAAAGCGGCTCAAACGGGATCAAGTGGCGCGACGATGGCAGAATGAGGCTAATGTTTCAAAACGCACATGGCAGAAGCTCTGCAAAACTGACCACGGCCGAAGAGTTTCCGCGCGTTGGGCGGAGGGAGGCGCTTCAGCCCCTCGTGCACGGTCAGCTGCTCTGACGGTCGATGAGCGTCAGAGCGCGGGGACGCTGGCAAATGATACGTTTGCAAGGCGATTGAGTGGCTTGAGTCGGACGCGCGTTCCTCATCCTGCAGCCTCAACCTCGCTCTTGCTCTTAATTAATCGTCATTCTATGGAATCCTACCGCGTCGGGGCAAATAACGACGTTGTAATAAACACCGAAATGTGAATTTGCCATTGTTTTTGGAGAGAAAAACAAGTATAATTGCCATTCTTTAAAAGACAGACACTGCTACTTCCTCATTAAAAGTAGCGGAATGAATAAAAATGCAAATATTTCAAATCCAAACGCGAGTTAAAACTGGACGCGAGACGACTCCCCTGCAACCACCAGGCCCGATGAAACCTGAGGCATCGAGTTTCCACATTTTCAACCATGTCAGCGGAAAAAAAAACAACCAAAAAACACTACAAATGCCACACATCCCAGATGTTTCGAAATCTGTTCTGAAGCGGCTCGGAGGAAAACGTTCATTTTGACTGATGAGGATGAAAATGTGCCGGCGGTGGCTCGAGCGTTCAGCGGTAAGAAAGAGAGACGCCGTCCAACCTCAGTGGGGATTTAAACACCTTTTAGGTTTCGACCAACTGTCTGATAAATATGTCACATCTGAGAAACCGGTCGATTCGGAAGAAAGACAGAAATGATCCTCTAATTGAATCAGACAAAGACAAGTCTTGGTAAACATTAGTTACGTGTCGAATTTCATTTTTACTTCGGAGACTGGAATGTTTTATCTACCTAGTTGCACTCGAGCGGTTTGGAAAGGGATAATTCCTGCACCCGAAAAAGCCGATCTGTCTTGTCTACCCTACTTTTGCAACCCCCCGACCCCCGGAGCTCTTCAATTCGTAAGCTGCGTTTCCGCTTAGATCGGTGTGAATTTCAAGCAAACGCCTTTGAAAAATTAAAGAAGTATCAGCCTCATTTGCAACATCAACTCTCCTTTCCAACATGAACTCGAGCGAGCATTGATTTTTTTTTGTTCCCTTTTTATTTTTTATGTACCCATCAAAGTTTAACACCGTCGTCTAAAATACATAAAACTGTACCTTTGAGTCTTATTTCCTGATCGTAGACAGTTTACGCACCTTTTTAAAAGAATTCTCCGCGTACTCAAACACTAAGCACGCAGTTCGAGAACAAATTTATTCACTTTGATAATATGACTCCTTCAGGCGGCGTCATTATGAAAGGCTAATGCATATTAATTGTTATACCGACGATACTCAATTAGGTTTATCAGTGGAGCCGGGGGAAACCAATCACATGGATCAACTTCAAGCACACCTTTAGGACACCTGTGTTAAATGGAAGAAATTCCACTTGACCTCAAACACCTCAGAAGCAGATAATCGAACGATGGGGTCGCTCCGGATCTCCCTGCATTGGCTCCGGGAGGAACCTTCTTTGATCAGAAAAGGAAAAAAAAGCCCGGTGGCTCCCAAATAAAACAAACTTCAAGGAGTGCCTTTTTCCATCCCCGATGCTGCATCTCGCTTCTTGTCTCGCCTCGAGAAAAAAAGAAGAAAATAAAAAGATGCTGGAAAAACAAGAAACGGGACTGTCGGTTTTGAAGATCAAATGATCAAAAAACTTAATTTGGGATTTTTGGCACGACCTTCTTTGTGTTCCGCTTCTGCAGCAGACGCCGCTGTCACCTGCTAACATCGTGTAGGGAAATGCTTGCGATGATTTCCTTTCACCTAATTTGTAGCTTTAGATATCCCATCTAACACGAGCTGCAGCTGAACTTAGCGGGCTAACCAAGGGAAGTCTGGCTTGCACTATGGCTGTAACTATATCTAAAAAGTGCAGGAAAATGTAAAGAGTGCACAGATATGTCAAAAGTATTGTAAATGTAAACAGTGGTAGCAAAGATGTGCAAACTCACAATGTTGTATGTACACAACAACAGCAACAAGCCAGTGACACTGACATCACATGTCATGAAGTCGTTTGAGAAGCTCGCCCTCCTGCACCTGAGGAAATGGCGATCTGCTTTCCCGGAGTTTGCATACAGGCAGCACAGCAGTGTGGTGGAATCATCTTCCTCACACTCATAAGGCCCTGTCTCATCTGGAGAGTGCAGGAAGCACCGCGAGAGTCATTCTCGATGACTTCTCCAGTGCTTTCGACAGCATCCGACCGACCCTCCTGAGAGACGAGCTGCTTGATGCGCAGCTTCACCCTGACATCGCTGCCTGGATTGTGGACTACCTCGCAGGACGGCCACAGTATGTCAGGGTAGATGACTGCCTAATTGATGTTACACCAGAGTGCCCAAAGGTGAGGTACTGTCACCATTCCTATTCACCCTCTGGTTCTGGCCACCTACAAAAGTTCTGTGATGACTCTTCCACAGTTGGATGCATCAGTGACCAAGACAGGGAGGAGCACGGAGGAGTGACTGGGAGTTTTTTTGTATGGAGTAACCAGAACCACTTTCAACTCAACATCAGCAAGAGCGAGGGGATGGTGGTGGACCACAGCAGGAACCAGAGGAGATCCGTCCCAGTCGCCATCCAGGGTGAGGCGGTGGAGATTTGGGACTCATACAAGTACCTTGGGGTCCACATAAACAATAATCTGGACTGGACCCAAAACACAGATACCCTCTACAGAAAAGGTCCGCTCCTTCCTCATGTCACCTACCATCTCCTTCGTCTTCGTCCCAGGTTGTTGTCCTCACACCGTGACATCAGACTGGCTGCCTCCATCTTGCCCATTGGTCCCTACCAGTGATGCATCCCCATCACCGCGGTGTCGTCTGCAAACTTCTGGATGATATTGTCTTTGTGGGAGGTGGGGACACATCCTCTGATGAGTGCCCATGGTTTTTGTGATGTTGGCTGAAGTCTTGTTAGCTTTCCGGACAGACTGGAGTCCGCAGGAGCCAGCCACAGAGGGTGGGGTGCAGGCCGAGGAGGTGAATCAGGCCAGTGGGCCTGAAACTGTTAACATTGGGAAAAAAAAATCTAACATCCTCGTGGAAGCGCGTCTCGCCAACATGGCAAGCATGGAATGTGGGTGAAGTCCTTGGCATCCTCCCGTCGAAAAAACTTTCATTCTTCACCCAAACAGTAGGAAACTATGTCAGGCTCAAAGTATTTCCCTACGTTCAGGCCCGCGGCAAACAATCTGTGGATTAGTGTGTGTGTGTGTGTGTGTGTGTGTGTGTGTGTGTGTGTGTGTGTGTGTGTGTGTGTGTGTGTGTGTGTGTGTGTGCGGGGGGGGTGAGGAGGGTGGGGGGAGTGGGGGGGGGAGGGGGAAAAAGCGGAGGGGCCTGAGAGAGAGGGGGAGAAAAAAGAG
>CAAKHD010011709.1:85940-96080 GCA_901007705.1 Fistularia tabacaria
CCTACTTTCAGGCCCGCGGCAAACAATCTCTGGAATTGTGTGTGTGTGTGTGTGTGTGTGTGTGTGTGTGTGTGTGTGTGTGTGTGTGTGTGTGTGTGTGTGTGTGTGTGTGTGATTGCAGGGGCGATGAAATTGTTGCATGTTGTGTTTGTTGTGGCTCTGCAATTGCTTGAAAGCGGCACCGGTGAGCTGCGGCAGCTGGGTAAGGAAAAAAAAAAAAGCCCTTGACGGTGTTTTTGCCTGACAGTTGTTGATTAGCGTGATGGAGAGACAAGGTCTGTGGATATAGGCAGAATCTTGAGCACCAGGTGCCGGGATTTGCTTTTTAAGCTCAGAACGCAGGGTAAGATGAACACAGGGAGGTATTCGCAAGAAACTTATTGAACGAGAAGTAAAGAGTTGTATCTTAATACTTGCCGGATTTGTGTTTACGTGACAGACAGCAGCGGGATCCCGAAAGATCCCCGTCTAATCCGTCGCTCTCGTCATGAACATGACGAGAGCGGAGGAGAAGGTAAAAGGTAAAAGACGGAATTCAAAATATTTCCGAAGAACAGAAGCTGGAAAAAGATCCGTTAATTGAGTTGCGGAGAGACGGAGAGCAAACCCGACATTAAAATTACGAAAGGTAAAAAGATACGTTGCGTTTTCTGCTCCCGTCGAGACCTGAGGTGTTTGCTTTAAAAAACAAAATACCAAAAAGGTGGAGTTTCGCAGACTCAGGAGATGAAAATGAAGTAAGACCCACATTAATAAATGTGTTAAATGAATGACCCCAATTAGCGGCGGGAGAAAAACATGTCATGATCATCCTGCTCTCACATCCATAATGGTTCCTAAGTGGTTCTTCAAAAGGCCGTCTGGTTCTACAAAGAGGCGTCACGGACTGAAGAACGGCTTGATTTTTAATGATTTTCTTCACTCAACTTCAGCCGTCCCTTAACTAGTGAAGGGTTGGTTCGGTTGCTTTTTCGTTTACTTTTTTTTTGGGTGGGGGGGGCAGTCCAACTGGTTGCAGGTTTTTTTCAGTTTCTTATTTTTTTTGTTATTTAATTCCGCTTTTCATTTTAATTTAATTTAATTTTATTTCTTTTTTTATTTTTAGTCAGGAACTTGAAAAAAATAACAGTATATGGAGTGAAGCCCAACTCTTGAATTATTGTAACAGGTTTATGAAACAATGGATTCCGTCAGGTCACGTGGATTGGCTTTATGCTTTTTAAACAGTTGTTGTTGTTGTTGTTGTTGTTGTTGTTGTTGTTGTTGTTGTTGTTGTTGTTGTGTTCCGGGGTTATGAGTCTGTGTGCGGTTCCTTTCACCTTGCACTTCATCCCCAGAGAGCCTAATTGAGCTGCAGCCCGGCAGCGGGACGGATCTCAGCTGGGGTCCAGTGTGCACCTGTAGACCAAGGGATAACTGCAGCTTGTTGCAAACCTTTCGGAGCCAGAGCGTTGACCTACAGTGGTCACCCCTGCCAGTGTCGTCATCTCCACATTAAGATCATTATCTCCTTTTTGTTCCAAAGTCCGGAATTCTACGACTTGGCTTTCCTCGCGAGTTCCTGAGAAGCCCGCAATCCCTATTGTTCCCAAGTCCAGAGATCTATGTCTTACCTTTCCTTGCAAGTTCCTGAGACTCCCACGACCCCAGAAGCAACCCGGACCCAGCGCAGTCATCAGTTCATCTTTGTAAATAAATCCCTTAAAACGCCTTACCACCTCAGTGCTTTTGCATTTGGGTCAGGTACCTGCAAAAGCCATGATGGTTGTTCAGAAACTCCCTTTTTTTTAAAAAATTCATTTTTAAAGAAGTGCGTGCAGTCGATCTGTTTCGATTGGTTCTCGGAAGCAACTATGGAGACTGTTCTCCAAAGAACCTCCTGACTGGAGGGCAGAGCTGGCCCTACCCAATGGGGTTGCCCATTGCCAATTTACATACATTGACAAAAGAAATCAAATAGCATTGTATCTACCTTTGTTTTGAGTTCATAAGATAAAATGTCGGCCAAATTACAGATACATACAAAATCTGAAATTAAATATAAATAACCTCAACATAAAATAAAAAAATCCTTCAAATGAGTGAATAAATGATAGTGATAAATTAACCCCCCACACACACAAAGAGAGGGACTTATTTGATATCATCATTTGTAATATTAACCGTGGCATTGCTTTACATTTGAGTAAATGTGAGTGTTTCCATTTTAAAGCGATCACTGGTTACTGAAAAGTCCTGTTATTGTCCTGTTTGATCAGAATTTGTACCAGCTACATAAAAACAATAAAATCTATTGACATGTTTTAGTTTATAAAATTGAAAAACAACTTTTCACTTGTCGGTCATCATTGTCGTTTACTCCGCAACGCTGCCCGGGTATCGATGTCACGAGGTTGAACCTGGGCGCGGCCCCATTCATTTTAGCATACGGAGCAAAAAAATCATCCCTGCAACCCTTCCTATTTGAGCCCGAGGGAGTCGTGAGTGAGAAGTCAAAATAAAGACGAACAACGATGCGACTCGGCAAGAGTCGCCAAAAGTTGGCGTTGCTATGCTAACAGAGAGAGTGTCCGGTGTTAAGGAGCTTCGCTTTTTGTCATCGACTGCTCACTGTAGACTTGTGGATCGCTCTGCTGACTGACCGGCTGACTCGGCGTCAGCTTCCCCCGCTATCAATCACGCCCGGTCTTTCATCATCAGACGGTACTTCAGCAGCACGCGGGTGGTTGACATCCTCGCAGGAGGACATCCAGTGTCTCTTACCTGTTGGGTTTCTTCGAGCGGGCTTCGCTTGATTCCTGAAGACCTTTTCTCTGCTTGTGAAAGAAAACCGAAGGCACTGTGTTAAGCTTTATCGTCTGTTTGAAACTAGCAACGCCCATGAGCTCTTAGCTAGGCTAAATGTGTCAAATGCGCCCAGATAGAAGCAACGACAAACCCCCGCCGTTGATCCTCGGGAAGCTGTGTACGACCAAAAGCAATTTCCCAACTCCTGGAAAGCTGTGTAGACTCACATCAGTTCCTTTGTTTCGCTTGGACTGGAAATTGCACCCAAAAGCAGCACAACGAGGCATTATTAGCGTACGTACCGTACCGTACTTAGCGAAAGTCAATAATAGCGGAATGCCGAAGTCAACAAGAGCAACCTCAATACGTCATCGACCTAGAATGTATGTCTCTGGAGGTTGTCAGTCACCCGGGTCGTGGGGAACTCTTGTTGAAATCTTCTCGTCGTTGCAACTGGAAATAAAGAAATTCAAGTCCAGTTGAAACGACAAGAATAAACCGAGGATGTTTTGCGACAGTAAAACAATGGTCGCGCCCCCGGGTTAAAGTGTTATAAATTGCTATATTTTTAGAGATATGATAATTACTCGTGCTTTTTCAGCAACACATTCTAATATGAGACAAACAGTAAAGCATATTTATGCCAATTAGTCCTCCCACGCGGGGTTCCCTGTCAGAGTTAATAGTCAGGATCAGTTCGACTCCGACAGGGGGACCTTTCTGTGTGGAGTTGGCATGTTCTCCCCGTGGCTGAGTGGGTTTTTCCCTCCGGCTTGTCCGTTTTCCTCCCTAGCGGGTTAATTGGGAGAAAAAAATGAGGAAAATCGCCCCGAGTGGGTGAGTGGTTGTCTGTTTGTATCTGTGGCCACGATGGACAGATGGATGGATGGATGGATGGATGGATGGATGGATGGATGGATGGATGGATGGATGGATGGATGGATGGATGGATGGATGGATGGACGGACGGATGGTTAGTTTGCTCTCGAGGGGCAACGTCACCCTTGGCATTTGCCTGAGCTCTGTTGAAGGGTATATTTAAGGATACTGGATTGATCGATTTAATTTCCCAGATCGTACAGATTTTTCCAACTTCCTCGCCGTGGCCGGAAGCAGCGACGGTCCGAAACCTCCGGACCTCGTGGGCCGTCCGCTTTTGGTGATATGGCGAATCTGTTGTTTTCCTCGGCGTTGCAGTCCCCAGGCATCCCATGTTGCGCGGGAGGTAATCTATTCTGATCAGGCTTCTTAAATGAACGTGAGGGAAGTTGGCAGCGTGTCGAAGCCCTGATCAAAGACACCAAAATAACCTCAGAACCCACCCTTTAATTATTCACGAGAAATTAGCTGGCGGTTGCTAATGGGAAAATGAATAGAGATTTTACCGGGATGCCGCCGCTTCTCTGCTGCCGCCGCCTCTCTCTGGCATTTTCCCCCCCGGGGTTTTTCAGCAACGATGCGAGTCGGGATCTCTTGCTGATACAATAATTCCTAATCCCGCCAGGGTTGTCGGCGCGCCGTTTTCAGCGATCAGGGTGAAGTCGGCGCAGAGTCGTCGAAGGTCCCGCGTCCTTCGGTTCAGACAAACTCCGTGTTGTGCTGGTTATTAAGATTTGATAATCCTTGAAAGATAATCCTTCATTTCTCCCACAGCGAGGAAATTGTAACTCTACAAAAGCCAAAGAGGACAACAAGTAGGGGGATTATCAGGATAAATGATGAATCAGAATTAAAGTACGTTGTAACTCGAAATTTGTTGCAGTAAGATAAGATTAGTGGCTTAAATGCTGTTTAATGAATTGAACTTCAACGTCTTCAACCTGAAGTGACACGGAGATGATGAAACGGATTGATGGTAATTCTTAAGAGGTCATTTATGGGGCATTTTAAAAGAAAAAGAAAAATTTGACAGGCTGAAAATGAAAAACTAGTTGATAATTTCGCACCATGAAGTCCAATACGAGGGGGACCGTAAGTTCTGGATTTGAAGAGCCAACGATTCCAGAAGATACCTGGATCCACAGCGGCTGGACGAGCAAGTCCAAGTGGGTAATTTTCACGTTTTTTTGTCGCCCAATCAAAGTTCCTTGTTTCCCCTGCATAGGGAGCGGGTTCATCTTTGTGAATGAGAAAGATCTAGCCTGGATTGGACTTGATTTTGGAAAATCCTTGACCTGTAACCCAAAGAATAAAAGATAACGAGTCAGACAAGTCGGCACGCTGGATGGACGACGCCGGGTAAACTCACAAAAAAGTTTAAAAATCACAGTGACAGAGAAGGAAGTGAAACCCCGTGTTCGTTAGAACAACGTAAGCCGGACGGCGCCTGTTGTGTTTCGCATCCCCGGAACATCAGGGGCATTAAATATTCAACGTTATTTCTATTTTCGTAAAAAACCCGGGCTCCTGATAAACGAGAACGGAGAGGCGACGAAGGACCTTCGGCCCAGAATTGACTCACTTTCCCAGGAAAAAACAAAACAAAAACAACCTCCGTCGCTTTAGTTTCTCATCTACCTTTCCATACAGAGGGGCCGGAGGACAGTCTCATTTATTAAGTCCTTTTTAAGGCCCGGCCCGACCCAATGCCGTGCCCTGGGCGGGATTCTATTTGCCATTACCCTCCATCGGTGATTAACGCTCGCTTTAAATCATTACGTTCCCCTCCCAACACAGAGAGCTAGCGATGGGAATATTAATGGGTGTTGCTTTACATTTGAATCAATGTGAGCTTTTCCATTTTAAGAGTTAGTGGTAATCATTATATTGAAGGGGAATTCTTTTTTTTTTCCTGCTTCTGGCGCCCCCCGGAGGTCACGATGTCCTTAATTTGCTTATGCTATGGCTAGCCGGTTGTGGTGACGTCGGTTGGTTCTTCCCACCTTTTTTTCCGGAGGCGGTTGATCCGTCGCGACCTAAACGGCTGTTACGTCAGAACATATTTGGCCCTTTTATGGATTACTTTGCAAATCTATATAAGAAGACAATTTTTGACCTTTCTGAGAAAGTCCAGGCTAAAAAAAAAATTTTAAAAATGGAAAAAAAAACAGAACCGTAATAATTGGGACTCAGGTGCAAAAGTTCCTGCCTTTTAAAATGATCGTTCTTCAGCATGGAAAGACGCCGGCCAATCGCGGAGGGATCAGCTTCCTCTCCCTGCAAACTCCCCCCCCCCGCGTTGCCATGAAAACACCCCATCCTCCTGCGGTCTGAGGTAAAAACACCCGCTCTGATATCGACGACCCCCCTCCTTACCGGCGTGAACGTAAACGGCCGCAACTCAAAATGACATCTCGCAGGTTTCGCCCTTCCCTCGCCCCTGTGTGAAGCTGGAAGTCATTTTGAAAAAGGGTGTCCTGACATTCCGGCGTGACCTTTTGCGGCGTCGGACTCCGCGGGAAGTCCCGCTCCTTGCAGGAATGCAGCTCGGGAATAATAAATGTGCAAAAAAACAAAAAAGCGATGCGGGGCTGATTGTCCGGGAAAACAAAACAAAGGCTCATTAAGGACGCTGACGGCCGACGGAAGAGATCGATAATCCGACCCGAGAGGAGCGAGAGGTGCTTCCCGATTAGACGACGGGCCCGGACGACGCGAAGCTCGATCGATCGATGAGCAATCGATCAGTTTACTCAACCGTCCCTGCTTCGTTGGGAGGCTCTCGCACCGGCGTCACGTTTTAAGGGCCCTCGGGGAGAGGAAAACACCCGTCTCCGCGGATCCGGCTGTGATTCCCGGTTCACGAAGTTAATGGAAAAAAGCTTGCGACGCCTCTACAAACATGTTCGCCGGCAGAAAAGACAGAATCAATTATTCGAGAAAATCTTAACGAGTGGATTTTGATTAAAAGGCAGGATTTTTTTTTTCTACGGCAAAAAAAATATCGTCTGTCATGAAGTTACAGTCATCAGAATCTACCTGGTCCAGCGTTTTACGAGCGCCGGCTTTTAAAACGAATTCTATAGTGTGTCTTTATTATCATTTTAATCATTTAGTCTCATTTGAATTTTTTTCTTTTAAATTCATTTTTTCAAATATTATAATGTAAGAGAGGGGCGGTCCAGGGACAGGGTGGTCAGCACTTCCTCTCAAAGACCGAAAAAATCGCATAATATACAAATATCCTGAATGTGAATGAGCTAATTTTTATGATTACTAATTTATTTATCTCTTTTTTGAAATGGGGAGTACAGAACTTGTCATTTATGCAAAAATGTTTTCACAAATGCAACAACATATGAGGTTCTCCTTCTAGTTGAAAAAAAAAAAAGATTATTTATTATGTTCAAATGTTTGAAGAAAAACTATTCAAGTGTTGTCAGGGTAAAGGTACTTCTTAAACCGAACTGAATAAAATTATCCCAAAATTGTTGAAAAAAAAAAAAGTTAGTTATGCTTTCGGATAAACTCAGCCTTCTGAGGTTCACAGAGAGGAATATTCCGCTGGCGTTGAGGGATCAGCATTTTTTTTTTTTAGTTTTTTTTCATTAAAAATGCTGGCTGAACATTTTTGTTTGAGGAAGAAAAAGTCTACTTAAAAAAAATGCAAAATAAAAAAATACATACCAGAATATTAAAAATTAAAAGTGTAATATTCATGAAATTAAATATTTAGAAGGATTAGCGAGAAAATTACATATTTTTCGATGATGCTTCGATATTATACAACACGGAGGTGGATAAGTGACCGGAATATATTTTTGCCCAACCCCCCCAAAAAAAAAAAAGAAAAAAAGAAAAAAATAGGTTCACCATTAAAATCCGAATGTTTTTTTATGCAAGAATATTCCCGTCAACGAAGGCAGGACTCTCTGGATAAACGAAGGCCAGCGTTCTCCAGAAGGTTCTCGATCCCTGCACTGCTTTGACCGATAAGGAAGGTGGCTGGCGCAGCGGCTTCCTGAGCACATTCTCGCTCTCAAATAATTATCACTTTGAACCACAAAAGTCATCTAATTTACTTCAAACCGTTTGTGTTTGTCGTTGGATGCCGGCGGCTCCGGCAAAGCGTTCGTCACATTTCTGTCGAATTGGGTCGAAGGTAAAAACGGTGGTTGTGTAACACCGGCTGCTAATTAAAACCTGAACAATCCTTAAAGGTAAAACGTGTTTTCTGTCTTTTTTTTTTTGTTTTGTTTTAAAGGCTCACTTTTGTGTTCTTTTCCACTTTATTTGTGTAAATCCTCCTCGGAAACCAGCCGGGGTTGGTAAACAAGTAAAAGGAAGGCTTGTTGCTAATTGGGCTGCATGTCTCTCTGCAGCCGAATCCATAGCGATCAATACCTGATCCGATGCATATTCAGCTCCCACAGCAACCTTTTTTAACAATCCTGGCGAGCTTACACCCGGCTTGCCTACTGATGAAAGAAATCTGAGAGCAACCCGGCCCCCCAGCCCGCTCCCAGACCAGACTCACAACAACTGTCGACCAGGTGGCACACGGGGGAGTCTAGCGCCCCCTCAGGCCAAAAATGCACGTATTTATTATTAATAACATTTATAATAATAATAATATTATATAATTATATAATAATAATTATATAATTAATAATTATGCATTTTATTCGAGGGAGCCTTTCTTGACATTCAAGGACAAGATACGGACATGCGCATTCCCATCATTCCGTCACCCACTTACACGTGTGGTGCCCATAACTACCACGGGTCGCTTTAGTTCTTCAAGCTATTTATTTCTGCTCATGTTATTTTGTGCTATCTATGTGTAAATGTGTGTGTGCATATTGTGTATATTGTGTATATGTGTATATATATATTTGTGTAGGTATGGGTATGTGTGTAAAAATGTATGTATACGTATGTGTGGAATGTATGGTGACTTATGTGCATATGCATATGTGTTTGCACTGTCATATGTTTGTTTTTATCTTTCCTGTTTTTTTTTTTGTTTGTTTTGTTTTGGGTTTTTTTGTTTGTTTTTTTTTCACTTTAGTGTTGCTGCTGCAACACCCAAATTTCCCCTATGGGGATCAATAAAGTATTATCTTATCTTATCTTATCTTATTAAAGTAAAATCAAATGTAGCATTTAAAAAAGCATTTAAAAAAGAAATATATATATATATATATATATATATATATATATATATATATATATATAGAAATTGAGAAAATTGCAAGGACATATCTAGCTTTAGGTCATACATACATATTTTTTAAATGTATTCTATCACATGAATACATAGATGAAGACATTCATTCGTAGAAATAAATGCTACTTTTCTGTCAAGGACAAGACAGAATCCATCAAATTCACCATTAAATTGCATAACATTTGACAAGAAATTACCATTAAAATCTAAAAATAAAAATTTGCAACCAAAACAGCAAAACAATTCAAAATGTCTTCCGAAAGCAAAATAATGAAGTTTAAGGTTTTAAGACTGGATCGTTGCGTATGTATGTGTGTGTGTGTGTGTGTGTGCATGCACAGGTAATGTGTGTTTCTAGCAAAGTCTTGTCAAAGGTTAGCAGCTGAGACGAGCACATCATCACGCTACTGGAACATACTTACCAGAACGTGATGCTTTACGAGGTGTCCTGCAGTGAACTCCTCTGCATTACCTAACGAAATATCGCAGAAAAGGCGAGGGGGGGGGGGTTGATTCAGCAAAAAGCGCGTTAAAGATGGACCTGGCGATCAGTTACTGTGCTGCAGGCAGAGCGGAGGCTGCTGGGAAATGAGTGGGAGGAGGCGGGTTGGTACAGTGACGGGCTGCATTTGTTTCTTTTCAGCCGTAAGTCTGAATGAAGAATAAAAAAAATTCAATTTAAAATAAACGGAAATGTGATCAAATTGAAGGATGGGATTTTATTCAGAAATGACCAAAACACTTCCAAACATGCAAATGATCTTTTCCTTGCGGGGCTGGCACTCAAATCCGCAGATTTGAACATCCGTCAGGTTGAGAAGGGGTGAAGAGCGCATAGAACTTTTCACTTCAACTTTCAGGTATTTTTGAAAAAATGAATAAATTAAACAAAACTTTCTTTCATTTGTGTTTAAATATTCGTCTCAAAATACAGTCAAGGTGTTTGGTTTAAAAATGTACAGAATTCTAATCATTCTGAAATGATGGGTATTTTGGACCTGTGGGTGAACCGGACGTCACCTCGTTCCTTCTTCTCCCATGTTGATGTTCTACCAGGATATGAGTGATGTTGTAATCTTGAGGAATATTGAGCGCTCTGTCGATGTTGTGATCTGTCGTGAGAGCAGGGAACAGGTTGAGGAAGATCTTGAGAGGTGCAGGTTTGCTCTAGAAAGGAGAGGAATGAAGGTTAGTCGCAGCAAGACAGAAGAGATTTGTGTGAATTTGAGGAACACGGGTGGAAC
>CAAKHD010011710.1:0-12310 GCA_901007705.1 Fistularia tabacaria
CGCGGGAAAACGAGACCAGGGGCAGGGGGGGGGGGGGGGGGGGGGGGGGGGGGGGGGGGGGGGGGAGGCAGCCAACGGAAATCAATAAGACAAGTCGGAGCTTTTAAAGCTTCTCTAATCAGCAGTATTTAACTCTCGCTTAATTTACTCCCGTTTCGCAGTGTACTGTATCAGCGGCCGACAAGAAGGCAAAGTATCTCCCGGAACAAACATCGGCGCGGCTCAGGATCTGACGGCATCATGCTAATGAGAGCTGATTTAAATAACAAGAGAAACCAGATAGTCTATTAGGCGTGCGTTCTGGGATGCAAACGCGCCGCAGCTCGCGACAATCCACATATAGTGGCTTCAAAGAACTGCCTGAGTGTTGCTTTTTTTAAATACCTTCACGCCGGAATGGCATTCACGGATGCACAAAACTTACTTGGAGGATTTGAGAGAACTTCCCCGACTGCGGTGAGGCGGGTGAACGAGCCGCAGAAAAAAGGGACGCCATCCGGGTCACCGGCTCCCGCGGCCGGGTTGGTAAATCACCGAAGTCCCCTCCGAGCGGAGGCTACGTGCCGAGTTTGATGCCAAGCCGGCAGGAGTGCGAGCGCAAGTTTCTGGAGGTGGAGATGCAACACCGTCCCGACACATCGGGGGGGCCCCCCGTGGGGGATTCAGCAGGATACAGGGGAGTGGGGTGGGAGGGTGTCGGTGGGCGAAGGGGGGGGACGGAGGGGGGGTTTGCACAAATGTGACAAAGCAAAGCACGGATGACCAATTCACCAAAGCAGCTCAGGACGGTACGACATGGTGACCCGCGGTGACGCCGCTCGCCACGCGGAGCTCCAGCAGCCACACAAAGAAAGCCGTCAAACTGCATCCAAACTTGCGCTCAGTGACAGGGGTGAGGGGGTTGGAACGTGGGGGAGTGTGGGGGAGGGAGGGGGGAGAAGAAAAATAAAGCCTTACCCGCTCTGGCAAAGCAACAGAGAAGAAGAAGAAGCAGCCAGGAAATCATGTTACACACACACACAGACGTCTTCCCGGCGAGATGCTGAGGCTGAGGTGGGATAGAAGTGCGAGGAGTTTCTTGACTGAGTGGGTCGTCTCTTTTCCTCACGCCGTCTCTCTGGAGCGGAGACCCTCACTCTCCACTGCTGCCTCTTTCTTTCTCTGCTTTTTTTTTTTTTCTTTTTTTTTTTCTCTCCCTCTCCCTCTCCTCGCTGTTTACTCTCCGCTCGTCAGGCTGACTTCCCTCCTCCGGCTCCCATGCCTGCTCGCTGTGATGGCTCTCTTGTTCAGTGGCTTCCTCTCTCCTCCGTGCAGCGCTCGCTCTCTCTCTCTCTCGCTCTCTCTCTCTCTCTCTCTCTCTCTCTCTCTCTCTCTACGGTACAGTCAGTGAAGAAAGTGCTTAAGAGGCAGGCTCCTCCCTCTCCCCGCCCGCTCATCTGCCTCGCTGCCATTTAGACGGTCTAGACCGGAGCGAGAAATCTCCTCAATGATCCGCCATGCATTATCATTTAATGGGACGGGAACATCATGTTTAGCACTTTCCGAAAATGAATAATAAAATATTTACTGCGTTTGTTGACATTGAGAAAGGAAATCCGGCGGAGCCAAAGGGCAGCGTCAGCACCGGAAAAATGAAAATATATGGAGCTTTTAAAGTGTGCCTCTTTGTAATGTATTGTTTGTGAATTGTTTTGTTTTTTTTTCTCCCTCTTCGACTGCAAACAGCAAAGTAAATTGCCTCGCGGGGAAATAAAAGATTTATTGTCTTCTGCATATTTTTATGCGTACTCCGGTTAAAGCCAATGTGAGCCCTCCTCGGGTGCTCGCGGCCGCAAACCCGGCGAAAACCGCTCGATGTCAGATCCGCTCATGTCTGAAGGCGATCAGGGAAATCTTCAAATCCATCCAGACGCGCTCCATGGGGCGTGCGCGTGTCAGAGTCCGACGCGGAGCGGTGTCTTTCAGTGGCCCCGTGGCCGCTCACCTTCGGAAGACTGAAGGGCGTTTGGTCTTTTATCCCCTCTATGAGTTTGCAAGACCTGCATCTGAGCTACTTTGCCATTCCCAGCTGGACACCTGTGTCTTCAGATGTTGACATCCGGCTGTCGGGATGAACAGTTGACGGAAACACAACGGTGTTGAAGTACAAATTCACAGTTTGGGGTCGACTACTTGTTTATCCAACGGGCCTCTTCTTACCAAAGATGCAAGATAGCTGGGAAGTTAGTTTAGGATATTGAAGTTTTGCCTGGTGACAATGCATGTATAAAATTTTTAAGCGAAAAGAAAAAAAATCAAAAGCCACGTTTTAGAAACGATCAAAAGATGTGACAAAATATAATCTGGCAAAAAAATTCAAAGAAAACTTTGACATCAGTAAATGATTTGACCAAACATAGCTCAATTTTCCCCAAATTGCAAACAACGTCAGATGAGGCGCAATCATCGTGCAAAGCATTAAAGTGGCAAATATATAGAGATCATTACATTTAACCATATTCGAGGAAAATGCGTTCAGCAAAAGTCTACAAAATCCTGAACCACAACTTTTGTAAAATAGCTTTCATGAATCCATCATCTTTACAAAACACCATCCTGCACTCTGGGTCATGGGGGTCGGGGCCTAGCCAGGCTGTCGTTGGCCGAGAGGTGGGTTTCACCCTGAACCCGTCACCAGTCTATCATCACATATAGAGACAAAAAATCATTCACATTTAATTGAAATATCCATTCACTCACTCATTCAAATATCATATAGGAAAAACACCATTCATCAGCTCATTCACTCACTCATTCACAAATCTTATCGAGACGGAAGCATTCATTGGCTCATTCACACAGCTCATAGAGACACAGAACCATTCACTCACTCAACATGTCATAGAAATAACCATTCAAATGTTATTTAGGGAAAAATAACACACTCAGGCCTTCATTAAAGAAATGCATGAGGTTGTAAAAGGTTTTTCTCCCCTCACCTATTGGAAATTGAGAGAATTCCTTTTAATACAATTGATTTTTAAATCCCGTGATGGCAGAAAAATAGAGACATAAAACCGTTCACTCACTCATTCACACATCATAGAAACCCAACCATCCACTCGCTCATTAATCCATTTCATAGAGACACAGAACCCTTCATTCACTCATTCACAATTCATATCGAGGCATACAACCTTTCTCTCTGTCATTCATGTGTCATAGAAATAACCATTCACTCACTCATTCAAATATCATCCAGGGAAAACACCATTCAAGCACTCATTCATGTGGTATATAGACTTACAAGCATTCACTCATGCATTCACACGTCAATCCAAAAACATACAGTAGGTCAGTTGGAGACCCAGAGTGCAGGATAAGTGGTAAAGATTATGAAGGAATCAGTAGTTTGAATACAATGTTAGAATTTTTCTTTTCTTTAATGGACGTAGGGGATCTTCAGCCCCGTTCTTTTATACTCTTGTATTCCCGTCGTTGTTGTGACTGCGCCATCAGTGCGGTCGTTTCCCAGGTACACCTCGATGACTGTGTATCCGTGTCCAGGGAAAAGAAAAAAAAACGTTGGTTTCACCATCGAAGCAGCGGCAGACTTCACAGGAAATATTGTCCCAGTCCTGATTCTACCATCAGCCACAAGTTAGTCCTCAACCTTAACCCTGAGGGATAATTTTAGTGTTGATACCACTTGCTATTCTCACTTAAGAGCCACACAGGTAAAATCAACCATTCATGTACATAATATAATCAGCTGTTGACCTCAGGATGTGATATTTTCCATGCAAAATATGGACCCGTGTGTTCAAGGTGAATGAATCATTGTTGATTTTCTATCGACGCCGAGCTCCCGCAGATGTTGTATTCCGGTGTATTTTGCAGAGGGGTTACGTTGACAGTGTACCGTGACACTCTTTAACAGCGCACCTCTTCTCAGACTCCCACTTGCGCTGCGTCGAATGTTAGCGGGTCAAGGCAAATTTGAAAATTTACGGTCCGTCGCCGAATTTGCAAAACATCTTGTCCATGGAAGTCCTTTTATGTTCGCCTGCATAAAAAAATACCTGATTAGATCTACCGGGATTTTTGGCCTTGACTGCACAGGATGATTCATGTGTGGTCTTAAACCACAAGCTCTCTCTCCCAGTCATGGGCTAAGAGGGGCGCATTTCTGCGCCCACCTTAAATCAGCGGGAAAGCGGGGTTGAGGAGAAATGGAAGAGAAAATTGCCATTGTCTTTGCCTGGCTACACACCCGTGTTTCTGCTATCACGGGATTTAAAAATTAATTGTCCAAAAATGAATTCTGCTCTCATTTTCCGAGAGGTGATGGGGAGAAAAAAAAAAAAAAAGACTTTCACGACCTCGAGCACTCTTTTAATTAAGGCCTTATAAAACAGATACAGTGTGTACAGTGGCTGCGGATTGGTCGATGTATTTTGCTGCTATGAGGGACGGTTAACCAGACAGGGCGAAGAGGCCTCCACAGGTATATACACTTAAGGACTTTGGGCAGGACAGGAGAAACTTCAGGAATATTAAATCATTAACCCGAGAGCGGTTTAGATGATGACCTGGCAACTTGCCGCCGACACTCTGAGGGGAAGAGAGTGTGTGTGTGTATGTGTGTATGTGTGTGTGTGTGTGTGTGTGTGTGTGTGGGTGGGTGCGGAACATGTGTGACATATGATTATAAAACCCTCATAAAAATCACTATGATTTCTTTATGTTGAGGTGTCATTATGCACGATAAATGATTGTGTGTGTGTGTGCACGAATGCGAGTGCATGTGGTCATATATACGTGTGTGTGTGGGTGTGCGTACGGGAAAAAAAAGGCAGAGTGGGATGACAACCCGCTGTTATGTAAAATACAATGTTTTGCCCTGTCATCGGTCCTCACTGCCCCCGCAGTGCTGGGTCAGAGCAGCCAAGTTGCGTTTAATATCAGGATTTTACACTAATAGTTTGTCTGAATGCAGGGTTTGCATTTTATTTCCACGTTTTTTTATCTTAAAAGCTGTGGCTGTGGGGATACCGACGAGTGCAGATATTTCCCTCTTTCGGAATTATTTTAGTTACCGTCCAGCCTGCAGAAACATCTGCTCCAAAATGTTGCAATGCTCTCTTTTCAAATCAACTTTACAAGAAATCATGTTTTGTTTTGTTTTTTTGTAGATCTGGATTACTTGAAGAGCAGCTTTGTCGTTCGTTTGTTTCTTGGGATGTTTTAATTAACTTGGTGGGTGTGCAAGAACAGCGGCGAGACCGGCAATGTTGTCTTGTTTAGAGACTCTGAGGGAAAGACAGGAGGCAGAGCGAGAAGCAGCAGAGATGAAGGTGTCGAGGTTCTCCTTGGATGGATGGATGGAGAGAATCAGGAATGAGTCCATCATGTTAGATGTTCTGGAGATGGAGTCAGACTGAGATGGTTTGGACGTGCACAGAGGAGGGATAGTGAATATCTCAGGATGTTCCTCAGGCAGGAGGTCTTCAGGTTGACCAGCGAGGTGATTCACGGATGGAGCGAAGTTAGTTGGTGTGACAGAAGAGGAAGCAGAGGAGAGGGTCCGATGGAGGCAGGTGGTTGGCCGCCGCGACCCCCGAAGGAAGCGTCCGAAAAGAAGAGATGATGATTTTGTTTTGAGGGTTCTTTTCATTGCTTTTCAAAACTATTCATGTTTTCATCATTCCCGTACGTGCGAATGTGCAAGCTGATACAGTATCGCAACACAGCAGGGTGGCCTCTTTCTGACAATAAAAAAACAAAAAAACATTAAAATACATGAAAAAACATCCATTTATTATGTGTTTCAATAATTATTTGTCCTCAGCCGTCACATCTGTTTCCTTTGCTCCTGTTTTTCCTTGTTTTTTTATCTCTTATTTTCCCTTCTATTATCATATAATACTTTTTTTTTTAAATATTTAGATTTGATACGTCAAGCTCATTCCACTTTGATTACTTTGTACATTTTTTTCCTTTTCCGATATCATCTCTAGTTCCGTCATCACAAAATGTTATTTTGCGACTCCGTTCATTCTGCTCTCCGCCCCCAAAACTCTTGCTGAAACTATTAAAGCAACCTTCGTTTGCTGAAGCTCCATCTTATTAGCGCCTGTTTTCATTTACACTTTTTTTTTTTTTTTTGTTGCTTGAACACCCACGAGAAAAATGATAATAATAATTAAACCAAATTTGCAATCTGTCAGGCTGTGCACAAATCCTGGGACTCGATGTTGAAAGTCTCGGGAAAACACACCCCGTCCTCTGGTTTGATTAAATCCCAGATACTTCAGTGTGATTGCAATTTTATTCTTCTGGATGCAGGTTTTTTAAAATTTTTATTAAAATAGAATTAATGTTAAAGAAAAAAGAATGATACTATTGTGTTGGAAAGCATTTTTAGCTGCTCTCATTTCGAAAAGATCGCGTTATTTCCGCTCAAAGTAGAAATGCCACTCAATCAACCCGCCCTTTTATTTACACACCCAATAACATTTAACTTTTCACTCAAGTCTGTGTGGATGTTTTCATTCATCTCCCCCCGTAAAATACAATATGGAGGCTGACGGGAATGATTTTTTGAGATTGCATCCCCGGTTGTTGTTTGCTGAAGCAGCGCCGAGGAGGCTGCTTGACTCTGTCTCATTACTCCTTTTCCCCGCCTGGGAGAACCTGCACCCTTTGGTCTTTTTAGCAGGCAACGTCTTAGCCGTGATAGCAGCGGATCGTTTAATTAACAAACTCCGGTTAACTATCGGCTATTCATTAACTTAGAAAACGGAAGAAAGAGGGGAATGCGGCGGTCAACCCAGGCAAAGCAAAGGAGACGTTTGGAGAAATAATGA
Organism: Fistularia tabacaria; assembly: GCA_901007705.1. Classification (NCBI taxonomy): domain Eukaryota; kingdom Metazoa; phylum Chordata; class Actinopteri; order Syngnathiformes; family Fistulariidae; genus Fistularia; species Fistularia tabacaria. The sequence continues at coordinate 6,849 of CAAKHD010011710.1, forward strand.
TTGGACCTTTAATTGTCGCATCGGAACCGAGGGCCCCAACGTTTTCGAGATACAACCCATCGCTCGGCCGATTTTTTGTGATACCGGCCGAGATTTGAGTTAGAGGCGGGCGGGACGAGATTTTGACATCGACGAAGCCGCGGCTGTCGGACGCGCCGCTCACCGCGAGTTAGCCCAGCGGAAAGCACGGAAAAACATGAGCGAGGCGTGCGTGTTGTCGACTCGTCCGTGAGGAAATGTTTTGGTGCACCGGACGACAGGAACGTCAACGGACGAGGCATCGGAAGAGCCATTCAAAGCCAGACGGGGACGGTCGGTTCATTCGTTCACTCTGTCACTTCATTGAGTTTGGTGATAAAGTGTAGCAAAGTGTGCAAGCTACATTTAGCAATGCATTGTCACATTGAGTGTGTTGAGATTAAGTAAAGTTAAGCGATAGAACGCAAAATGAAAAACTCCCCCAACCTCCTGCTACCTACCTAATTCTTCTTTTTATTATTGTTATTTTTTGTACATTTTTTTGTGATTTATAAAGTACATTTTTCTGATCTAAAAACAAAAAAGTCGGTGTATTTTTTTTTGGGGGGGGGAGCTGGAACAGATTAATAGCTTTACAATTCAGCAGACTGAGTTACGAGCTCAGTCAAGGTGTGACGGGTTGACATGCACGATCCGAGTGACACGTCGGACTTTACGCCCGCTCGAGACTCGAGGTTCGTCAAGGCCAACGATGAATCCTCGATGGTGGAAGCGGCTTGAAGATGAATTGCTTTGCTTCTTTCGCCCCGGAGAGAAGAATCAAAAAACCCTAACCTCACAAACCTGCACACATTAGGTATTATTAATTAAATACATTTACATAACCCAACTTGAACCAATGAGTTAGTGATAGGTAGGACTACTTCAAAGTATCCAGACTTCGGATTCATGCTATTATGCCTGTTGTGCCTTGGCACATCCCGGTATAATCTTTGGGAGAATACTTGGCCACACGCTGGATTTTCTTTCTAATCTTTACGTTATTGCCGCCTCTAGCTCGGGAGAAATTTACTGAATAATGAAGCGGGCCGTGTTATAAGACCGCGGCCATGCAAGACACGTAGGAGGGGAGAGAATAAGGTTAACGGAGGCTCGTGAAATGGTTGGGAGGAAGTCTAATTGGAGACAGAGGTGGGGGGGTGGGGGGGAGCGGTTCTCGGACAGAGAGGCTCAGAGTTGAAGGTGTATTATTTTCTTTGTGATCATGGTTGGTAATTTGCTGGGACTGAGCCCTCTGCCTCCCACATGGTGAAAACTCCATTCCTGTGTCATGTATCCAGCCTCATTACTCCTTGTTTGCCTGAAATATTGATCGAATGATGGTGTCCCACTAAAAAAAAATAGGAAAAATGCGTCGAGAGGAAGCACTCGGACGACATCTTTACATACTCTAAACAGATGTGGAGGACCGCGTTTATCCTTGGAAGATGTGAAGTGACTGTATTTAGCGCAAGATGATTCGCAGTCATTAAAGTTTGCGTCGGAGAGCGATGTGGCTCTTGGGATGAGAGGGAGAGGATGTGATAAGTAGGCCTAAGTGGCGTTAATTGAAGAAGTACATATAGTGATTCGAAAGATTTAAAAAGTTTGTGGTATTTATTCAATTGTCTCAAGTCTGTTTTTCTAAAATAGTGTTAAATAAATCGCTGGAACGAGAGTCCTCAAAATCGGAAGAGGCTCTGAAAGCCGTGAGGCGGCCGTACAGCTCCCGAGCAAACGCGGTGACATGGCAAGACGGTGAAAATGGGAATTTCCGGCCCGAAAACACAAAAGCTAAAAGAGGCGGCGTGTCGGGAACGGCGTGGCGAGGCTCCATTTGAAAACCTCCTTGCCGCTCCCGGATGCTGCAAAATTGCACGAGGGATGTTTATCACCTCAGCAGATGATTGATCTCTCGCATTAGGCGGAAGACTTGGCTTGTTGTGATATTATTATACATCCGGCTAAAGTGTACCTCCGGAGGATGCTTCCCATGAACTGGGACACAGCCTTTCCCTTTTTTTTTCCGATTTCTCTCATTTCGGCGTCCTCGTCACCTGTGTCACCCTGTCCTGCGACCCAGATCTTAGAGATTTTGCGTTTTTCTTTTCAATTATTTTCAGGACTCCGACCTGGATCCAAACACGCCGTACATTTGATTTAACTTAAAGCGGCTTTGAATCAGGGAAACAAATTTTCTCACAATAGAATAGAGGCGCCGGCCTTAAGAGCATAAACACGCTCATATATCTTTAAAATGAAGAAGAAAATTTTCATTAACTATGACTTCCTAAGTTTGTATTAATCTGTGAAAAATTAAGTGCTTGACCTTCGCCGCTGCATCTCATAAAGCTCTTTGTCTGAGACCCACGGATATTTCGAATACCGAACTTTTAACCGTTGAATATTCCGCCCCAGAGTCGTCTGCCGCGTTTGGAGTTGCACTATTATTGTGTCAATAATTACGCTCCCTGACAAATCGTGTATGACTTTGTGATGAACGCACTATAAGGGCTATAAGTAATTTTATGAGATCTATGAATGCTGACAGAGAAATGAGGCACCGCTGCTTGGTTGCAGCCATGATGGCATATTAAAGTGACACCTCCTTAAAATGTCTCCTTTTATTAAACACCTGTTGTCGCGACTCCTTTCTCCAACGGTCTCTCCCTCACCTCTTCTGTTGCCATCCCACGTGGAGGCTAATAAGGGAGGAGGACGGGGAAAAGAAGCAGCCCGGGTATTGGATAATTTGCCTTTGACGTTGACTTTGCTTTTGTCCGCAACCTATTTCTGAAGAAACGAAGCACAAGAGCAGCATTTCTTTGTGCTTTTAGAATCGGAAACTTTTAATCTTTCAGTGAAATCCGATATAATTAGTGTCCAGATATCCATTGATATTCTTCGCTGGCCGCTCATCTCAACATTTCTGTGATGAGCCGGGAGGAGAAGCGATAAGGAGAATCGAAAAATAGGTAAAATGAGCTATCGTAATAAAAACAATGAGCTGCCGCGGAGAAGGCGGGATCGGTGGCCGTTCTGATGTCGTCGGACAATTCCTTCAACTGCGATGTTAAGCCCGGGGACTCAACCAGCTTTACGTATCGCCCTGCCCGGCCCCTTCGATAGAGGCAACCCCTCTGCAGCAGGTCCACCGAGGCCCTCTCGCCCCTTCCGTTTTTTCCTAAAAAAGCAATAACGGGTTTCTCATAGCATCACAAGTATTCTAAAAAAACTGTCGCTTCAACGAATGACAAGGCCAATGGCTAACGAACGTACAGAAGCAGAGACACCTCTGGGGCGTTAGTCAAAAATGCATTTTAGTCGTTGCCGCATTTTAACAAGCAACCGCAGCCACGGTACATCAAAGTGGGAGAGCTTATGATGTTTGTTTGTTCTCGAGCATGAGAGAAAAAGCGTGACAGTATGAGTGCAGGACAATACTGGCACTTATTAGTGGTTTCATTTGCTGAAAAAAAAGTGGGATTAAACCTTTGTAGGCTCACGTTGTTGAGAGGGGGCATTTAGATAAGGCGCAATGTGGAAACGCATCGGCAAAACATCCAATACATTTTTAAGCCCTTCAAGGAATCAGGATTGACCATGGCAGCGGATCTGTGCAATTCTTAATTTTACACAGGTCCTGTAATGAAATATTCTGGACGGAATTTGTAAAATGTTGGCCGAGTATTCATGAGAATAAAGTGATGATCCCTCCGAGGGGTTTGCCCTGCTCCAGCAGCAGAGGCATGCTGGGCTTGGATCGGGTTTCACCGCAACCCCCGATCAGTGGCTGCATTGAGACAGGAAAAGGTTGTGCAGAAACCGGACGATTGATCACACGTTTAAACTTAAGTTGACACTTTCAGTCGGAATTTATGTTTTCATGGGAACATATGAGGGTCAAGGTTTAGTTCATTTGGATGAATTTGAATTTGAGCAACTGCAACTGAGGAACCACCGAACAGCTTATTTTGAACGAGTGGTCAGCACTTCCTGGTTCCATCCCAACCACGGGTCTGTCAGTGTGGCGTTTGCATGTCCTCCTCACGTCTAAGAAAAAAGTCAAAGTCAGCTTCAGCGTCAATTTCTCCGCATGTACTGGACATACAGAAGAATCGAGAGGACGTTTCTCACAATCCCACGGTGACATGAAATTAACAAAATAATGATAATAATCAAGTGCCAATTAGCAGCACAGTGTGCACTGTTACATGAAACAGTAAACATTAAACTATGAGGTATGAAGTATAAAGTGCGCACAGAAACAGACTGATAATTGACGGCATGAAAGAGTAGCAGCAGAGGTTGTTTTTTTGTTTGTTTTTTGTTTTTTTGTGTCTAGTTTGGTGCAAAGGTCAGTTGGTAGTACCATAATGGTATGTGGTGCAGTAGCAGCATGATTGTTTTCTCAGTGCAAAGTAGCAGTAGTGCAAAAAAAGAAAAAAAAGTGGCAATGTTTTTCGATGTTATGAGAGTCCAGTACAGAGTGGGGGGGAGAGATCGGCATCCGGGGGCGTGGGAGGGGGGGGGGGCTACGTGGGTTTCTCCAGGGTTCTCCGGTTTCCTCCCACGGTCCAAAAACATGTAGTAGTTTTATTGGAGACTCTAACCAAGACTACAGAATAAGCAGAATCGCCACTGAATGACTGAAAAATCAGTTGCCATGTTACTAATAATTATATCTCTGGACCACATATATTCTAAACTTTATCTTTGAATGTTTTCATTGTCTCAAGGGAGCAGGGATACAGTGGAGCTACAGTTACATGTCTCCTGCCAGCAAGCAGCTGCGTATAAAGCGATGCATCCCCGATGATCCGTACTCGCTCATATTGGTAGATGCTGTTTTGGATGAAAAAATCAAATATTAACCATTGAGTGTGTTCTTTGGAATATAGGTCACCATTAAAAAAAGGGTCTTGAAGGGGTCATGAGCTAACCTTATGAAATCGCAGTGGAATTAATATTATATCTCTCAAAACCAACTTTGGACAATTCCTGTTTTCCAGGTGTTGCCTTACTGTGTTTCAGGCATGCTAACATCTTGGGGAAACTATTTTTCATGTGTTGGAATCCGCAACATTGTATATTGAGGGGGATTTTTCTTTTTTTTAATTTTTACTGCCAGTACCCCATGAGTCAAGAACTGGCTTTCTCTCTTATGCATCTAATTTAAAGCAACTGAAAACATTCACTTTTTGGGTTTGATCCAGTAATTTAATACTTTATTTCCAAAGCACTTTTGCAAAGTAGCTCGGCAAACAGTTTCAAATTTAAATACGCCCATCGCAATCAAGGGATAAAAAATATATGTGTTCATTCATTATCTACACCGCTTTGACTGCAACTCGGGGTCACGGGGGGGGGGGGGGGGGGGGCCTATCCCAGCTGTCGCTGCGTGAGAGGCGGGGCCCCCCCCGCACCGGGTCCCGGCCCAAGAC
>CAAKHD010011710.1:12330-17330 GCA_901007705.1 Fistularia tabacaria
CTTCGCCGCCCCGCCTTTGCCGGCAGGGGGGGGGGGGGGGGGGGGGGGGGGCTGGAGCCTATCCCAGCTGTCGCTGCGTGAGAGGCGGGGCTCACCCTGGACTGGTTGCCGGCCAATGACAGGGAGACATATAGAGACTCATTCACAAGGCACCAATTTAGGGTCTCCTCTGAACCCGCTGCACGTTTTTTGAGGGAGGGAACCAGAGAACCCAGCGGAAACCCATGCAGGCACGGGAGAACATGCAAACTCGGCAAAGAAAGGCCCCGCGGAAAGGGATCGAATCAGGGACCTTCTTGCTGTGAGGCGGAATTGCTAAGAATCGCCACTGTGCCGCCCCAAAGTATGTATCTAATGGGAAAGTCTCCTTACATTTCTGAGCAGATTGTATAAATCCTCAGCAATGTGACCAATTGTTGCCAATTTCCCCCCCAAAGGAAAATCCAAACTGCATTCTCGCGAGGAGGTTTATAAACTTTCCGGGAAAAAAAAGATGCGGTCATTTAAGGATATGTGTCCCCGCACCAAAAACCCCAGGATTGTTGAACCAGCCAGCGACTCCAGCAGCTTGTTGGATGTGTTGTTCAGCAAACTGTCCTTCCAAATAGGAGATTCAGCTATTAATTATCAGTGCTTCACATTTTGTTGCATAGCTGTTAGTTTCACTGAACGTATGATAAAGTGAGAATCCTCAATTCTCGACCCTTTCAGACTATCGTCCAAGGCTATCTTGGTCCCGACGTTTGTGACAACTAGAAATCACTGCATCATTCTTTTTTTCCAATATTCAGATGGGAATCTAAAAAAGGGATGGATATTTTCATTATTAATTTATGAATCAAATATGAATCTAATGCTCATTTGGATCCGATTAGTTTCGATGCTCCTTGTCGATGAGCACCAGTCGGTGTTCTTTGAGTCCAGCTAGGACGAAAATTATCCTTTACTTATTAGCAACCCAAATTATCAATCAAGACCATATCCAACCATGAATACATAATATGTGGCCAATCAATCAAGTGGAAGCATCTATAAAATTAACACAGGATTCTCACAGGAGCCCTTCACCGGACATTTGCGTTATTTTTTGTTTAGTTTTTTTGTGTTTAGCCAAACTACAGCTTTTCCCACTACATCTTCATGTGCTGGCCAGTAGCATTTAAATAACGACAAGCCATACCGCATTCAGAACACGCACCAACAGCCTAATGCCAGTCCAAACTAGCACCAAGGCATTGTTTCCATTGGCAACAACTTTAAGATCCAAGTAGTTCATTACTTATTTCTTTTCTTGCTTAGCTTCTCAGCGGGCTAATGGCATAGGAGTCAAACTCTGGCCTGCAGGGTAATTATATTTTGCCCGCGAAGCCTTACCAAGGTATCGGCCCGCATCGTAGCCTACAGCACGTGTACCGCTAAAAGTACAAATCCCAGAATGCTCTGCTGGTGTTTTGGCTGGAAAATCACAACAAGACCAATAAGCGCCCTCTCCTCTGTTGACAGTAGTCATAACAACCTTATGCTAATACTAGCACCATGCTACCCCTCTGAAAAATGGCGAAAAGAAAGGCAGAAAGAAGGAGCTTTCTGGACAGGTGGGAGGCAGAATAACAGTTTACATATGGAAAAGAGAGACCTGTTTGTCTTGTATGTAGAGCCAATGTCACTCCAACCAAGGAGTACAACATTAGACGTCACAACGAAACGAAACACCAACATATTGTATAGTATTAAGCTTTGCTTGTTCCTTATTTAGTTTTCAAGCAAAACTTGTTTGGGTCCATGTGAAAAGGTTCATTGTTATATCTGGACCCAATTTTTTCTTATAAATATCAATGTTGTTCTGCGACTTTGTCCCAGTTTTGAATTTTGGTCCAATGTGTATTTTAGTATATTAGTTGGACACCCCTGGCTTATGATAATGTTGAGTGGAGACCCCCATTTACATTTGAAGGTATCGTCGCAGGCCGTGAAAAGGTCTTTTAGTAGTTGTTGGTCTGTGTAATGTAAAGCGACATATCTTTCCAAGATAGCCGATGATTAAGTTGTACAGATGCCGCCAATTCGAGACACAAACGAAAAGTTTCTGTCTTCAGTCAGAGAAGCTGCTTAAAGCCGACTGAATGGTGTGAGTTCCCGGGTTAGAATGCAAGCCTCCATGAACACATGGTTTGGTGTTTGCAGATTATTTATAGCGGCAAAAGCTTAACAACATAATTTATTCCAATAGTTTTTCAACATTTTTTCTGCCACTTCAAACGCATGATAAATTAGGTTTGACGTAAATGTGAAACTGCATTCAATTAATTGTTAAATGTCATATATCTCGATGCCCCTGGCTTGGACAACCAGGACCATGCAATTTGTATTCCTGCAGCCTGATATTTCCATCATACCGTGCGTATTATATGCATACGGATACAATAAAAGACGATTTGGTTACAAATGCCAATTATGATTGCAAACGTCCTGTCGATGCAGCACAAATATCATGATTTAATTATTGTTTTAATAAAAGATGCACGGCCGTCAGAAAGATTGGCGTGTTAAGGACGTCAAATCGAAGAGCCTGTTTTGACTGCTTTAATAGACAAGGGAATGAAAAACCTTAATCTTTCTGAAGTTTGGTCACCTCAAAAATAATAACTTTGATTACATCTCTCTGGTCGGACACCAATCGCTGCTGCAGTTTCCCCGACAAGATCACTGAATAAAATCCAGAAAGCCGATGGTTTAGTGATACACAATTTTTTGGCCCAATATGTTGTTGATTCACTTTCAAATTTAGATGAATTCATGATGTTTCTCCATATTTTTTTTCGACATTTTTTTAAGAACATTCCACAAGGACATTAAGTATGTCTTTGTCTCATATCGAAACCGTAGAGTTAAACCCATGTTCGAACCGCCTCCCTGCCTGAAAATCAAACTCTTCTCCCTTGAGGAATGGTTGGATTCAGCAAGATCTAGATGGCTTCTAATGGAATGCGGGATTCTAATCCTTGGCTATTTTTAGCGATTGCTATTCGGAAAGATGTTTGCACATGTCACTTTGATAGAGCTGCGCATAACAAAAACTGCCCGTGGTATATATCCTCGACCGCGCCCGTGCACATTACGATGGCACTGAACTGGTGTCTGATTTGGGGAAAAATTCAAAGTTCAAGTAAGCGCTTCATATCTGACACAGGTCCACATACAGGAAGCAGATTCGGGATATGAAAACAAACTTCTAGGACTTAAGCTAGAAGATGTGTGTGAGGTGAGTGTATGGGCGTGGATATCTGGTGGAGAGGTGAGAGAGCGTCTGTTTACTCTCCAGCCAACCCAAATCCAGACAGAGGTGAGCTGCTCCAGTAATCTCTGTAGCAGTACCAAGGGCATGAGGGCTTTTCTAAAAACTGAAATGTCTCCTTCCCAATTTCATTTCGTTATGGGTGCACCAAAATATCGGAGCTAAAAAAAAAAAGGGCATATTTCGACACATCTGATAATATCGGAGTATTTTTTCCTGTATTTGATTATAATTCTTCCACGTTTTGAATGTAGTCTAAGTGAGTTGATGCAAATGAAACATCCACAAAACACTTGTGAGCCCATTTATGCAGCTTCCAAAATCTTTTGACGATCTTAAAATTTGGGATTTTCTCGAATGAAGGGTTTGTAATCTTCTCTCTGCCGTGATAATCTTTCCTGATGGGAAGCGGAGGCCTTATACTTCATCCCTGTACGCCGCGGCAGCAGCACCTTGCGATCGTGCGCACGACTGCTGCGGAAGAAGAATGGGTGAGATTACTGTGATCAATTCTGTATGTGTTTTAAATCCAGATTTTTGAAGGCCAGACATTTTGGAGACAGCTCGTTCTCCGAGCTCTCACCAACAGCAAGGCTTTTTCGCCGTGACTGCATCATTTTTTCCTCATCGATTTTCTTTCTGCGTCCTCCTCCGAATGGCGCTCAATCGTTGGAATATTTTGTTGTTGTTGTTGTTTTTTTTTTAGAGATAGAGCATCTCTAAGCTGTTTGCGCAAAGGGCTTTTTTTTTTTTGTTGAACCATGACCGCTGAGGATTGTCTTTAGGAACTTGTTAAGGGCAAACGCCCAGCGATAAAGTCAGCGACTTTAACCTTTCTCTGTCCTTTGACGCTTGTGGTTTCGGAAAATAAACCGCAATCTGAAATAGACTGAGAGGTAGTTGGCTGAAATGTGAATGCCGGCGGTTTCCTCACCCTATAGATGCCTCTTCGTAAAACATTTCTTTGGGCTTTGTTTATGCGAGAACATAAAACAATTTCTGAGTTTAGCAGTCGTGCAACAACAAGCGGGGCGAGTTTCGCTTCCTGGAAGACCTCGAGTATTTTGGTTACGATCAATATCTGGATCGCCCAAATCTCGTCTCCTCTCCTTCTTTTCCTCCTTCTTCTTTTCATTGTCAACAATTCAGTCATTGCAGTTACCTTGATGCTTCTGGTCCTGGCCTGCACGCTGCCAAATCTCTTCTTTTGCTCATTGGACAATCACAATGTCCCGCATTGCGAATACGTTGTTGGAATATTTATACGTTTCTAGTACCCAAGAAGCTCCACGACGCATTCATATCAATCTTTTTCTCATCCCGTGTCCACCATCACATCCTGAATGCAAAGTGTTTCTGTTTTGTCTGCTCGGACATGATCCCCCGTCTTTTCCTTTTTTTTTTTTCTTTCATCATCATTGAGAAAATGTATTAATGCTCTTTCAAATTCAGCCGTGCATGCGGTGCACGACTCATGTGTTGGAGTGGCCTTCGATCTGGCGATTTGGAAGGCTGTCGGTCTGAGATCAGTGCCCTACGGAGACCACGTACAGAGCTTTGGTACCCATTCTGATGAGACGGTTGATGCCTTGAATGGCAGCGTTGGTGAACATGGCAACGCTCTCAAAGCTTGAGAGTCCTGCTAATCAGTTAAGTCAATTCACAAATCTGCACCCTATAGAAATTTGCAACGCTGGCAGGACAC
>CAAKHD010011710.1:22330-23462 GCA_901007705.1 Fistularia tabacaria
TAACGTGAAGTTCCAGGTTGGGTTTCGCATCTGATATAACACAGAAAGCCTATGGTTTCGCAGCGAAACCAATCTTTGACAATTATATTGATCACGATCATGCTAGTACCATTTTCATACGTCCAGCAAAACATTGGAAATAGCTTCTCTCACGGATGCACTATTGCTGCCCATTTAGGGTTGGGTGCTGGATCAAAAATATCGACTGAATAACCGTTTGAAAGAAAAAAATCTGCACACCAAAAGTGCTCCAAAAATGAAGATAATTCATTTTACAAAGAGAAGAGAATTTTTTTTAGCGCATGACGGTTTGAACAAAACGTCATGAGTAACATATTTTGATTAGCATCTGAGGAAGGACATTTTTGTTCGAAACGTCACGCGCTAAAAAAAAAATTGTGTTCTCTATGTAAAATAAATTATTTTCATTTTTGGAGAACTCTCGGTGTGCGGATTTTTTTTGTTTCAAACTGTTTTTCAGAATGTGTAATTGCAATGTCCGAGCCAATCCCATGTTTTAGACTGCCGACCAAACGGTTTATATATCCAGGACTCACTCAAGCTCAGGCATCTAGTTATAAATTTAAAAATTCCTGTTCTGCAGGTATGGGGAAAAAAGCTCCCCAGTGATCGGACGAAGAATGTCTATATTTGAAATTAGATGTACAACACCCCGGCATCTAAACTGCAGCTGCTTGCAGGATGATAGGCCGTATTAGAAAGCAAAGCTAAGACAAACAGCCTTTTAAATACGTCGTAAGGTGATTTGTAGAAATAAACCTGTGTAAGCAACGTTTAATCTGCGGGCCGCTTTTTTCTTAATTCCCACAAGGCTTTGAAAATCCAACAACCGCAACATAGCACAAACATTGAGGATAAAATGGCATCTAACCTATCCTCGCACCCCACCACGGCCTTTTTGGACTTTCGATGTGTGTGTGTGTGTGTGTGTGTGTGTGTGTGTGTGTGTGTGTGTGTGTGTGTGTGTGTGTGTGTGTGTGTGTGTGTGTGTGTGCGTGTGTGTGTGTGTGTGTGTGTGTGTGTGTGCAGAGGACAAACAAATATTTCCCCGGCAACGGGCTTTATTAAGAGCTGATTTTTTTTTGGAGAATTGCTGCGCGGTTTTTTATTT
>CAAKHD010011710.1:23482-41946 GCA_901007705.1 Fistularia tabacaria
GTGTGTGTGTTTTTCTTTTTCTTATGTTTATAATCTCCTTTTTTTAACAAAACATCACATCTCAGTGTTGAGACTTTTTTCTCTTTCTATGTGTGTGTGTGTGTGTGTGTGTGTGTGTGTGTGTGTGTGTGTGTGTGTGTGTGTGTGTGTGTGTGTGTGTGTGTGTGCGTGTGTGTGTGTGTGAGTGTGTGTGTGTGTGCAGAGGGCAAACAAGCATTTCCCCGGCATCAGGCTTTATTAAGAGCTGACTTTTTTTTGAAGAAATGCTGCCAGGATTTTTAATTCGACACAGAGGAGTGTTTAAATTCTGAGCGGTGTTCTGGAGTAACAAGGCAAACGGGAGTAGCACCGCTTGCCCCGATTAAGAGCTACTTTATATATTAAGGCTCGCATAAGTGATGGGGTCGACTTGGAGATCAGATCAGCGTTGTGGTAATGTATCATCCTAGTTTGACCAATTTACATCTTGGCTGTAGTCTGAGGGACGGGCAGGTTTGTGGTATAAACCAGTGGTCCTCAACCACTGGTACCTGATCAAGAATACAGGCTACGTAACTTACATTATTTCCATTTTATTTATTATCTGATTCTGAACGATGTTTTACTTTGGGGAAAATTACCGGATTCTCTCCGCCATATCTGGCTATGACTCACCTTTGACGCATGTCAGGATGCTTTGCCTCAGTCGCATGTCTTACCTACATCGGCAACCTGCCTTAAGGGGCCTGCGCCGGCCGGCGACACATAGTTCATTACCGCTAAATTGAACCCCCCCCACAAGCTAACAGAAGAAGATCAACAGCTCGAGATCGCAAATGACGGCGGCCTTAAAACCACAACTCTCCCGGTGTTCTGGATTAGAGTCATGGCAGAAAACCCAGAGATCGCAACGACACCACTTAAGACCCAGTTGCCATTTCCTATCCGTGTGAAGCAGGGTTTGCTGAAGTGACAGGACATAAGCAACACACTTCGGGTGTCATTGTCTCCCATTACCCCTCGAAGGGACCGTCGCATCGCAGAGAAACAAGCTCAGGGCTCCCACTGGTTTAACATTCTGGTGAGTTGTATTTGTTTAGCACTTTAAGTGTGTTCTTGTGGTGTATCTTATGTTGAAGGCGTGTTTAACCTTTACCGTTACGACCAGAGTGTGGAGCTTGGAGGCCGTTACCCATGTTATGATGTTGCCGCAATGTCACGAGGACGCTGCTAATAAAGTTGCATACACGTTGGATTCACATTAATTATCATGTTTCGAAAATACCACTTTTTATGCTGGTCTTATCATTTTATTTTGTTGTATTTATCCACCACACCTGAAAGGGCAGTCCATTGTCTGACATTAAACCGGCTGTGGCTCAGTTGGTAGAGCCGCGTCCCCCCCCATCCGGAGGCGGGTGGTTCAATCCTCTGCCCCCCACCCGTCTGCGTGGCGGAGTGTCCTTGGGCATTGAATCCCAAGTTGCTCCCTGTGGCCTGGTTACCTCCTGGCAACGCAGCTTGGCCGTCATCGGTGAGTTTGTGCGTGAAATTTGAGACCGCTTCGAGTAGAACCTGGGCTTACGAATTTAATTCGTTCTTTGACTCGCAAACCGAAAATGTTCGTGAACCAAATCAATGTTTCCCTGTGAAATCAATGTAAATCCCATTGATCCATTCTGCAGCCCCAAAAAACATACTGTACGTCACTGAAATTTTTTTTATGGGTTTATTTGTGGCAAAAAAAAAACTGAAAGGTATTAAAGATAAACTCGTTTCTGGTGTTCTCTCTCTTCTTACAACTTCATGTACTCGCCATTTCCTTCAGTAAAATAGCAAAAGTAAAGTCTTCTCGCATCTGAGACCCAGGCTAACGCTATCTCCAGAAAGCTCTCTTTCATTCATCCAAATGAATAATCACTTTTCTACTTCTTCTAAGACTTGAGACTTCTGCTTTGTTGACGTAGTCACCCCTTTGGCCACGTCAGCCGTTTAGCACATCCTTGTTCCTCAGGAATGTACAGATGGTTGACTTAGCCTTGTCGTCGTGTTTGGCAAGATCTGTCACACAACCACCACCGTATTTGGCTATAATTTCCTTCTTCAAATAGACAGTAATTCTTAACCCATTCTTACCAACACTATCACTGGCACTTTGAGCTTTTTTGGAGCCAAAATGAGGGGTAGCTTACTGAAAAAAAGTGAAAAAAAACAAACATGATTACAGTCGAACATGAGGACTGACGATGTAAACAACGTGGAGGACCACGCACGACTGTTGCTATGCTACAACGCCACAACTCAGAAAGCCCATGAATTTGTTTGTTTTTGTGTTTGTGCACCGAGGCTTATTCACAAGTCAGTTCAAAATTCGATTGAAAACTCTGTTCATAGCCCTTTGATTTACTGCAGCCAACCTTTTTTGAACCAGTTTTATGCATGCAAAATGTTTTTTCCCCGGACCGGTTGGAGGCGCGGGGGTTCAAATTATAAAAACTTTTGTCAGTATTTAATCTGAACACGATGATTACACTGTGGCGCGTCGGCGAGGAAATATGACAACAGAGTTGTGGAGGGGCTCAAGCTTTAATATGTGGACACGCCAACACAATAATTCACTTCTCCCGAGCATTCGGGAAGGTCAGTATCTGTACCCCTCTGTAACCACGCCCCCTAAGCCATCAGTCCCTGGGCGAGAGGCCACACCCTTTAGTGTCCACCACACAGCAACCCCCCGAACACCCAGAAGGGACTCCGGGCAAGTAGTCCTTCACAGAAGGCCTGAGCAATCTCCGGTAACTGCTGCGGGGTCCATCCATCTGGACATTAGGGAGGTGCCGGACTCTGGCCTCGGGGAGGTGATGCTGGAGTCCTGGGGGGGGGGCCTCAAATGACCGCCTGGTGGCCTGCCGGTCCAGCGCCGCGACGACCGAAAAGTACCTGTCTCCTCTGACACGATTCTCTGTGTGCTGAAACCTCGCGATCGGGTCGCTCTGCCAGGTCACCGGCAGCCGGAGGGGGCACGATGGGCAGGGCCGGCTGTGCGAGATGGGGCGATGAGGCCGAAGTGGAATCGCATATTACCTCGCTAGCAGACGTGATCACGTCGGGGACACCATTGTGGCGCGTCGGCGAGGAAATATGCGATTCCACTTCAGCCACAACGCTTTATATTCGGCAATTACAATAATATCGCACTATAATATCAATTCGCTATAATGTAGAGTCAGTGGGAGTCCTGGGCTTGTTTCCCTAGACTGTCCCATCTGTGGGCGTTGGAGATAGTGACACTCGTAGGAATCTTGATATTTTCTTTAAAATGCAGCCTTCTTTCTGCTGGTAGTCTGCAACGCTTCTGCCGTCTCATCGTTTGCTCGATTCCTCCCGAAAAAGCTCTCCAGCGACGTTTGTTTCTGGCTCTTTTTTTGTGAAATGTGAAATGGCGCGACAGAGTCAAATGCGGCAGTAAGGCGAAGGCGGAAACAGTTTTTTTCAAAATAGGATCCGGAAGATCGAATGAAAAAAAACTATCATTTGTACCCAGAAAGATTTTCTTTGCGGACCAGAACCAAATGATCCGTGAACCGATACCGGTTCGGGGACCAGGGGTTGGGGACCCGTGTTCTACTGCACTTGTTTTCCTCTGCAAGTATAAATTATATCACCCAACAAATAATCAATTATGATGAAATCAATGCATGCTTTTATCTGTAGGCCATTCGGTCTCACTGGACTGAGCTGTTCAGTGTCAAACCAACAGATAGAATTTGTCCCTTGAGCAGGAACGACGTTGAAAAGCCACGATAACAGTTCGTCAACCGAACAGAAACAATACCAGCGATCGATGCTCGTCCCTTGCAGCAGTTGGTTACTGCCTCTGACTCAATGAGCACTTCACCGATCCATCGGTAATATTAATCTTTGGGCACGGTGAAAATTATATTTATGGCGGCGTGGTGGCACAGTGGCTGGCGCTTCAAGGTAAGGATCCCTGGTTAGATTCCAATGTTGTTCATGTTCTCCCAGTGTCTACGTTGGTTTCTTTCGGGCTCTCCGGTTTCCTCCCAGGGTACAGAAACATGCAGGAGGCTCATTTGAGACCCTAAATTACCCAGACGTGTGAATGAAGGGGTGAACGGTTGGATGTCTCTTTATTTGGCATTGTGATGGACTGGCAACCGGTCCAGGGTGAGCTCTGCCTCTCGCCCAATGACGGCTGGGACAGGATCCACCTTCCCCGCAACCCTGAGTGCAGGATAAGCACCATCAATAATGAATGAATGAATTAATGAATGAATGAATGAATGAATGAATGAATGAATGAATGAATGAATGAATGAATGAATTAATTAATTAATTAAGTAAGTAAGTAAGTAATAATTTTGTGTTTGTGCCTTTGACCATACAAATGCCTTAAATTCCATTTCCAAGCACAACATATTTTGTCCCATTTGTCAAATTTTGTATCCATCCGGTCTTCGAGTCTGATTTCCGGTTCTATGCTTGGTAACCAAGGTGAATTAAATCCAAGCTTTCTGCTTTTAAGTCAGCAATGGGGAAAAACGGCTGCTCCACCTGCTGCACAGGTCAGATGAGACCCTGAAAACTGAGAGGATTTCAGCCTCTCAGCCTCTCCATGTGAAATGAGACCGAAAACCCTGAAACACTCCGTGAATGAAAAGACAATGTAAGGAAAAAAAATGGAGACACAATGAAAACAGATGCGCGCTTTCTGTGGATTCTTTATGCATTTATTCCGAGGCTTTGAGCAGCGTCTGCATGTCAACTGAAGATAGCCTCGACCTCCCGTTAGGGGAGAACACTACAAAGATTAAACCTCTTTGGAATAATGAAAAAAAAACAACCAGAATGGAACAGTCAAAAACAAGCATTAATAATTCATTATAATTACTTCTGTACCTGTGAGTCAAAACTGCGCTGGACGAGAGCTAATAGCCTCTTATTTTAACAAGTGGGGTTTCTTTTCCTAATGAAAGGCAATTACTGATATTGAAAGCCATTCTTGGAGTTAATTCATTTGCACTCAGTGGTAAGTTTGTGGAGAACTATTATGTGCTTGAATCAGTCTTTACAACCTCGTATCAAAATTGAGAAACAGGCTGGAGCTAAATTGCTTCCTTTCCCGCTTGTGATGGTCAGAGGTAAAAAATGCTTTGGCATGAATGTGTCAATAGATCTGCCTTTCTGCAAAAAAAAAAAAAAAAAACTACAAGAGCAGTCATTTCCCCTTTGAAACAGGTTATGGAAACATCATAAATGTAAAAGCTGTTTTTTGATATATTTTTATCTGTACAATTTTGAATTCATGGAGGTCCAGGTCTGCCTCAAGTGGACGTCGAGTCATCGTCTTTGCGCTCTATTTAGCTGTTAGCACTGAAATTCAAGGTTTACTGTTTACAAGGAAAATACAAACGCTGTGGTTTCTTTTTTTTTTTTTTATTTGAATTTTTGGAAACACGGACGCAGACAGAGACCGGCGAACCGTGTATACAAATTGCGTCATTTGTCAGTTCAGTCGAAAATACTTCACGAAAGTGGGTCAAAATGGCCGATAAAAAGCAGGCGCTTCAGGTTGGTTGATCACAAACATAACCTTGAATTGCTCCAATAAAAACATGCAAGACGACCTTTGACCCGATTGGAAAAACCCCATTAAGGTAATTTCACCAAAATAGTGCCTTTAAAATGTTCGGGGACTGGTGACAGGACACGGTCCAGGTGTGGATCCGTCCAAGGAATCCAAGCAGGGCCAGACACTCGTGTTCAGAGAACAAGGGAAAAAAGCTCATATCTTTCAGTTCTCAGGACGTCACCGTTCTAATGTTGACTTTCCCTTCCCTTCTGACACTGCGCGTTGAGCTGGAAGCCTGGCTCTCCTCAAAAACAAACAAAAAAAATAACATATCCAGGGCAAATTGAGATTGCAGTCTGTTGATATTTTTCATCAAGTCGGAAAAAAAAAAAAAAAAAACGACTGGACTGTTGTGTGTGTGTGTGTGTGATAAAACTCACTAAGGGAAACCATCCTGCTGGTTTCACTGTTCCATCAACAGTTCCAGAGAGCCGTCTCAGACATGTGATCTAATGCGCGGGATGGGAGCGTCTCCTTTGCAGAAGGTCCATGCGTCCCGACAATGTCAAGGTGTTCGGTATTTTCCCGTCGCGGTTTTGTCATATCCAGAGTAAAAGCGTCAGCACTGTCTGCAGCAATCCATTTACCAGCGGGGAGGAAATCCATTCTGGTCCATTCAACGCAACCGACCTGGCGGCGCTAAACACGACAAATACCTATTCAGTGCAGTTTATGAAAGTGACAATTCTGACATTTGAAATGTTTTATTTCTGCTTTCCTACGACGGAATATGTTCACCATGGACGGTTCTTCCCCGTTCGACCCAAATTAAATCAGTCATAACTAATAAAGTGCCGCCCGAGGCGCTCAAGAAAAAAAATAACCAGGACGGAATTAAGTCAAAGGGGCCTTTTTTTAATCCTGACTAGGTTGTTTAAAATAAATAAATAAATAAATAAATAAATAGACCATCGCCGTGGTCTTTATCACCGCTAATTGGATTCGCCCACGGAGACAGATAACTCGGATACCAGCTACACATAATTTCAATAGGGTCGTGATTTGAGATGCGTGATTAAAACACTGATAGCGATTATGAAAGCAGGACCGAGATATAATTAGGAAACGTACGAAAAATATCACCGAGACATCGTCAAGTGTGTTTTAGATATGGGGAGCGGTAAACTGGAGGGTCGTCCAAGTTAAGAAGTATATTCGGAAACTGCCTTTTTGGTTTGAAAATCCAAGATGGTCTTAGATTCGAAGGTTATAATAATAATGTAAACTTTATTAATCCCCTCGTGGGGAAATTCGTTCTCTGCATTCAACCCATCATGGCTGAGCCATGAGCAGTTGGCTGCCGTCTGCCAGCGCCAGGGGAGCAGTTAGGGGTTCAGTGTCTTGCTCAACAACACTTCGACACACTAGGAGGAGCGGGGAATCGAACCGGCGAGGTTCGGTTGCAAAGACGATTGCTATATCTCCTGCGCTACGCCGCCCCAGAAAAGTTATGGCAAAAACAGCGGCGGATGCAATAATGGACGCGAAAAAAATCCGCTCAGATCGTGCATCGTGTTGCAACCCCGCGGAGGAAGCCTGAGCGGACAGAGAGAAACAATAATCCAGCATTAAGAGCTAATATATTGTTCTGAATGTAAATCCAAGCCTCTTAAGAGAATTTCATAGTATTTACACAAGCAATTATGATGCCGATCGAGCAAATATTCTTATTATAGGTGTATTATTGTGGAAACGCATATTGATGTTCGTGTGCAAATCTGCCGTTTTCCAACGGTGTTGCATCAGGGCACCGAAAAAGGAAAAAGCCCTCGAATTTAATCTGCGCGCTCCGCGGCCTGGAATCAGATGTGTTTTTTTTGTTTGTGTTTTTTTTTTTCCTGCTGCCAGACTCTGTAAATGTTAAGCGGAAAGAAGGCAAAAGAGACCCAAGTGTCGAAAATTCAGCAGCAGTCAAGCAGGAAATTGAAGGATTAAGGTTGTTTATTTTAAGCTAACAACAATCAGGAACCTGAGACAAAAAAACTGAGCGTTTCAGGCAAAAATATGGTAAAAACGATTGCATACTCCCAAAGAAGGCAAACCGAGTAGATGCAGCGGACGAATAGACATTGTAAAAATTACCTGTAAAGTGAACAGAAAGGAGTCGACCCCCCGGCTCCCCCCCCGGGGAGCGGTTGAGACGGAGCGGCGCAAAGAGATCCTCCGAAACAAATCCTCGCAGGAAAGAGTCTCCGAGGGGCCTCTGGTGTCTGGAGCGCCACCATCTTTAGTCACTGCTTTTTAGGAACCAATCACACTTTTGCATTTCCAGTCTGTCGGGTATTCAGCGCCCTTCGGACAGACACTCATGCGAGGAGGTTCCCGGTTCAATTCTGACAATTCTGTTGGTGTTCCCAGGGCTTCTTCCTGCAGTCGAAAACATGCATGAATGGTTGTTTGTCTCTTTACGTGGCCATGTGATTGACCGGCAATCGCAACAGGTTGAACCCCCCCGCCTCTCCCCCGATGAATAGGCTCCATAACGAAATGATGAGCTGGAGCAAAGCATAGCGGTCTGAAGTAGGCTAACCTCCAAGGTTGAGCAAACCGAACTGGACCAAAATAAAAGCGGTGTTCTTTCAAACGTCCCTTTTGCTACGAATAACAACTTTTTCACATCTTCCTCGTGGCGTCAAAAAACCGGTCTCGCTCTGATCCCCGACGAATCCACGGGCGCATTCATTGTAATGACTTGTACAGGAGCTTTTAATTAAAGCCTGTTTTTTTTTTTTTTTGTTTGTTTATTTTGCATCAGTTATATCATCTCGTCTGCCCCCAAAGTTACCTTGTTTCCAATGCGAGCAAGTTAAAATACAAGCAAAACTGGATAACCAGCAGTTTTTATTGTGAATAATTGCAATTATAACGACTTTAATAAAGTATTTGGTCACTATTTTTGGTCTAGGGTACAATTATCGCCATGGACACATCAATTTAAAATACTGATTAATTATTGGTGACTCATGAGTGATGGATTCATATTTTCTAAAATCTGACCTTGGCAAAAAAGCTGCGCAGACCCCCAGGGTTTGCCACACTCCCAGTCTAGGGTGCAGAGCTGCAGGCCTGACAGCTTCATTTTTCGTCAGGCACCAATTAGCCGGCTATGTGCCGCTTGGCATAATTTAAAAGGAAAATACAGGAGCGGAGCGAGACGTCCGTGAGGATGCAGGGAGGAGTGGGTTATAAATCGGAGATGACTTGTTTGTTTGGGTGGGCGCTAGGTGAGGGGCTGATTTAATTTTCTAGTCACCATAAATGTTTTTGAAGACAAGAAATCCGACTCGGAAACATTCTGTCTTTCAAATGTGGTCCATCGAGAGGAGATGTCCTTTTCACCCCTTGTCAGCGTCTTGATGTCTCTTTTTTTAATCCGCTTGATCGTGCAGGCGTCCCTCCGATCAGAGGCTCCCTGCGTCTGCATGCCGAAGTGTCCTTGGGCAAGATAATTGAAGGCACAATTGATCCCTTACGATTAAAAGCGGAAGCGCTAGCCGTCGCACGGTAAGAGCTGACGGGTAATAATAACTTTAATATTCAGTGAAGAAAACAAAGTGGAGGCCATATTGGGCTTCACCTTTACTGCTCTGTTCATGTCCTTTGCAAGGTGCCATTTACATACATGAAAATGTATGATTTGTTTTTAATCGTTTGACACAAAGCTAATTCCTTCAAAGCTAACTGGCTTTGCGAATAAACGCTCCTGTTCTCCGCTACTTAGCATAGCATTGAATAACAGGCGGGTCTATCTGTAGTGTGACAACAGATGTAACTGCCCATAGATTAGAATTATTAGTTTGCAAGCCAATAAATAACAGACATTACAGCCTGCCAAAGTAGAAAATGCCCCCAAAACCCAGATGGTGTAATTAGGGTATTGAAATATGATTGAACAACCCAGACAGTGCAGCAGAAACTTTGGCAGCAACCCCCACCACCTCCGCCTTTTTTTTTTCTTTTTTTTTCTTTTTTTTCCTCTCTCTCTCTCTCTCCCTTTCCTGCTGCTGTGCTCGTGGCTTGCCAGATTATAACAAGCCAACTTTGGTGCTTCTGGGACACGGTGAGCTGGTCTTTATCTCAGCAAAACAGATGCATACAAAAGCATCCCGAGGGGCTTTATGGATAGGAATGTGGGTGTTTGTAGAAGGTCCCTTTTATGTTCAGCTTTTGTATTTACAAATGATCCTAATACCTGTCTTTTGTATCCTCCACAGACTGCCATCTCTGTTGCAAATCCTAGTTTTGTCTTTTTGAATGTAGAAATAACAGTTTGATCATTTTTGGAAAACAAGGTCGTTCTGCCTTCTGTGAATCTGTTCCAGAGCTGGAAGGTTACCTGTTTGTTTGCATTAATTACAGCCTGTCACGACCCGAGCCGTTGTTTTCCGCGGAAAAAAAAAAAAAAATCCCGATCGCGGCTTAAACATGCTACTTCTGTCAGTCACTTCTGCACAAAACCGAAAAAAAAAAAAAAAAGGGACAACTCCATCTGAGCGGCGCTGCAGTCTGAGAGCCTGACTGATGGAGATTGTGTTTCTCAGAGAATCTGGGATTTCAGCAAAACGCCACATAATGCACCGGGGTGGAGGTCAATAAAACATCAGACCGTAACACATTAGATCACCCGCTACTTCCATCAGAATTGACCGTGACTGCCCCAGTGGTTGCGACTCTAACCATGAGAATAAATGTCTTCACTGTTTCCCCTGCAGGGGTTCGTCCAAATAAGTGGAACCATTGCTAATGCCAATGTCTAACTAAAGGAAGCGCTTTGTCAACGCCCACAGGATATCAGAATCTATGAATATTTACTGTATTTAACTTTTTTTTTCTGTTTCCATTCCTAAATCAGAGTTTTTCAGACAAAAAAACACAGGAATGGATTTTTTTTTCAGTGCCTGCGATTTGAGGACAATTTCGATTTTCATATTCTTATATTGATTCTCATCGTGCAAACCTGAATAAAAGCTAACCGACTGACACACATCAGCCAAATGATCTGTTTTACCCATTGTTTGAACCACCTTCCGGTCGTAGCACCGAGCAAATATATCAGGATTAATCCCCGCTGAACAAGCTGCTTTGTGAAATAACTTAAAAAGTAAAAACAGGGAAATATAATATGTAAGCAACAGCACATGCTGTTGGATTTTTTTTTTTTTAATACAATTCATGTTTCTATCCAAAGTCTCATATCCAAACTTTAATAATATTTACATAGTAATTGTCTCCCAGGAGCGAGAGAACCAACAACCAATCTGTTTTGCCAACTCATTTTGGAGCCTTCCCCACTTGCATTAGTGAAGCTCCAGTTTAAGCCGTTAGCATGGAACAGGCTTATTCTTTCCCCACTTCTTCATGGATTAGTTACTGCATATAGATTTAATTGAATTTCATACTTGTCATAGAGAGGGCGCACGATTCCAAATGTGCACGATCCTCAGCTCTGTTCTCCGCCGCCACCGCGCAACAGTGGCTCCGCGCCGAATGCACACCGGACTGTTTTTCCCCTCACCTTTATGATGTGTGTTTTGTCGGAGGAAGCCGGTCAGCCGCCTATTATGCTCTGCGGTTCCAGTCTCAGACATGAGGACTGTCATTTGTTTGGTTCAGATTTACCAGCGAGGAGGGAATTCTTCTGTTGTCATGGGAACTTTATATCAGCACTTCAAAATGTCTGAGTACCTCACCATCCTCTCACATTTCCCTTTTCTTTGGTGAGTACTGTACTGGCCTAAATATGAGATTTCTTTTCCTTTAAATGGGTCCTTTGAAAAATTAGGTCTCATAACCAGGATAAAAACTTTAACCGCGCGCTTCAATGTACGTTCACAATGAAAGTTGGCGACGAGTAGCGATCGAGCAAATGTGCCATCCTTGACTGATGTCTGGAAATCAAATGAACAAAGAGCAGGAAATGCCGATAAACAATGATCACAAGAAGCCGGTGTCTGAATCTGGGAGAGTTCATCCAGGAACTGTGTAAACACGACGCAACCGTTGAGATCCAGTGGGATTCGGAGGGGGCGGGGGGGTGGGGGGGCGTCCAATCAGAGACAGGAATAAGAAAAATGACAAATTTTCTGGTACAACCATCAAGAGCAGCGAGCGGAGGTGGCCGGCCGTTCCTGCGTTTTCTCATAACTCACCACAGCTCATCTTTTCCTCGGCTTTTTGTGCATGTAGATCAGTTCTTTCACCTACTCAGGTCGGGGAATGTCTCTGCAATTTAGCTCGGATCATTTTTTTTTATTTTTTTTTGGTGGTACTTAATGAAAATAAAAACAAATCCCAGGTCTTCCCTGTCACAGGAGCTCCTGACCAGCCTGACCTTAAGTTCGCGGTTCAGCTCACGGTTGCCGCACGTTGGGCGCACGGCTGCTGCCCATTACCGGCAAACAGTGAGGACTTAAGAGCAATAGCTAGTCCACTGGTTGCCAGGTCGCCTCTACGCATCCCTGCTTCCACTTTCTGTCTCTCCTGCCATCTCTGCTTTCTCGTTTCTTTCCCTTTCCTGAGTTCTGCACCGGGTCGGCATCTCTCTTTCCTCCCTTGCCCGTCGGAGTATGCCAGCGCCTCCCGCCTGGTCTCCCGGTCCCAACCGGGCACCACCCTTCTCCCTGGACCCCAGCAGATCCCTACTGGAGTTTTGTCCGAACAAAACTCCCTTTTCCGACCAGGCCCCCTCCTCAAACTTTGAGTCTTGACTGCCAGCATTTTCCCGGCCTGGCCTCCCGGTTCCGTCAAGGCCCCCCTCCTGCAGTTTGCGAACCCAAGGCCTTTCTGTTTGGCCTCCCAATCGCTCTCGTTGGCCCCGACCAGACCCCATCCTGGAGTTTTGATTGCCGGCGCTTCCTCACATTGCCTCTCGGTTTCGGTGCCCAAAACTTCTTGCATCCAAAACTTCTAGTTTTGAATACCAGCACCGAGCGTTCCCCCCGGTAGTGCTCTCCCACCTGGTCTCTGGGCCCCTCCTCAAGCTCACCTACTGCCAGAACCCTGGTAGAAGTTTTCTCAACCCTCTACCTGTTTGTTGCGGTGCCTTGTGCTGTGCGCGAGTCCAAGAAGCAAACCCTGGTATTTAATGTGCATTGCTGAAGATTTTGTCACCGCGTACGTAAACAGTGAAGTCATTGAGGGTTATTTTGTGACAGGAGGTATCACTTTGGGGGGGAAAGGAACTTAACGTAATATCCGGACTATCGAGTGCACCTGAATATGAACCCCGACGGCGAAAAAAAAATAAAATAAAAATACATGTGTACATACATAGGCTGCAATTGTCCATAAGCCAGGTGTCCGTGTTGTAACATGAGATATTTACACAGAATGATGTTACACAGAATATTTTTATATTATAATATATGTTTTTTTCTGAAATGTCATGACAAGGCTAAATATTTTGGCGACATGAAGTTCGTTAACCCCCAAAAAATCCATAAATTAGCCGCGCTATTGTTTAAGCCACATTGTTCAAAGCATGTGAAAAAAGTAGCGGCTTGTAGTCTGGAAATTACGGTAATACATTGCAGTGTTTATGTTAAAATGGAATAGGGGTTTTTATATTCAAAATATTTTCCTTAATTTCCCATAATTTACCAGTAAATTAGTCCTTATACTTGAGTCTTTGGGGTGTATATCAAGATTTGACCCGAGCGCCACTGTTGAGATCAGGGTTATAAATGCAGTTGTCATTAAAACGCTCAAACGCTCAGGAAATATAGTATTAGACTGTTGTGAGACGGTCAGTTCAGCGTGAGACTGACACATTATTATATGAAAATGCAAGTTGAAAACAGAGTGAAGGACTGGCCATTAACAGAGCCGGCGTTCATCTGAAGGCCCCGGAATTCTCCGAAGAGCCGAAAACACACTCGACGGCCCCTTCAAAAGCAGCCCTCGGGGCGCTGGAGAACGACGCGCCCTAATGGATTATCACTCCGCCGCTGAACGAGTCTCGCCAAAGCGCCGGCGTCTAATTCAGCGCAGTATCGTTAGCCTGAGAGTAAAAACACTTGTATGCTTTTTGATCAGCAGATTCGCTCCCATTTAGTGTCGCTTTAATTGTGAACTGATTCGGAATCGTCTGAGTCCCGTTTTTTTTTTTCTTCCCCCAAAACACTTTAACGCCTCGTGAATAGCTGGTATGTGCTCCCTCACCATAAACTGCAGGGGAAGGACTCAATGTTCGATTTTGGTCGAATGTTTCACACCATGTTTGAGCACGTTTTGTTTTTTTTTCATAAAGTATAATTTAAAAAAAAACTGCGATTTATCAACACATGCGTAGCTAGTTCAAAGTGAAGTGCATGAACCGGGACTGTGAGTTCAACGTAGCTCTTTATTCATTATTCAGTTTTTACTGTTATTTTAATAAACCTGTTCTAATAACTGATCATACACTGTGCAGTG
Source organism: Fistularia tabacaria (assembly GCA_901007705.1). NCBI lineage: Eukaryota > Metazoa > Chordata > Actinopteri > Syngnathiformes > Fistulariidae > Fistularia > Fistularia tabacaria. The sequence goes on from CAAKHD010011710.1 coordinate 37,527, forward strand.
GAAATAATTGTGTGTTAGACTGGAAATGGAAAGACAGATTTGTGTGTGGTCCGTCAGCCAGGGGCCACCTCCTCAGTTATTCTTAATTGTTGTTGTTTTGTCAGGTTGATGAATTGTGCGACGGGCGGGTGGGCGGGTTTGGGGGGGGGGTCGTGAAACCAAAGCTGGTGATGAGAGCAAATGGAAGTCACAGGAGAATTGGAGAAAGGGGTTGTAAAACCTGTGCCAAGTCCGCGTTTCCAACTCAATGGTCTGAAGTTATTACAACCTGGGGTTGGAGGAGGCGGGGGGGAAACAAAAAAAGGGAAACCAATGGTTGTAGGTTGCAGAGAAAGGCGTGTTTTGGAAAAAAAAAAAGGGAAAAAAGTGACCATATGAAGGCAGGAGGCGGAGCCTTCTGCAGCTGGCCTGTCTTTCAATGGAATTTACAACGAAACACGTCATTAGAATGACACAAAGAGCATTTTCCCGTATCTCAACATCAAACTCCTGGTCAATGATCCTGTTTGCAACACATAACATCGAAGATTATGTCTGTATGTACATACAATATGTGTGTGTATGAATGCATTTATGTATGTATTCATTTATTTTTTTTATTAACTTATGTGCTTGTCTATTTACCCGTTTATGTATTTACTTTCGGATTTGTTTCTTATTAATTGATTTATTCTCTCACCTGTCTTTTTATTTATTTATTCATATATTTTATCTATATTTTACTTTCAATATCAGCACCTGAAATGCTAATGTGATTAATGAATGAATCCATCAAATACTACAACAGGCAAACCCAATCTCCCCGGTGTTCTCCGAGTGTCTGCCTTGCGACCGGAAAAGTAAATGTTGCAGGTACGTCGTAGTTTTCTTTGATTTGGTGACGTCGAACGGAAATCGCCGTGGCGACCTCACAATAGGGCTCATCAAGCGACGTGCTTCCTCATTTTGACCTCCGAAAGGAGGCGGAAACCGCAGAGAACCGCAGGGAATCGCAGGAATCGAAAATGACGAGGGACATTTTCGCGCCGGCGTGGACTTTAGCTTTCACGTCTCCAGTGTAAGTGGAATCTAAGGCTTTTCGGACTTTTGCGAAAACACCGCTGAGTGGCATTTCAATTTAAAGCCATGTGAGCCATCACCGAATTTGATCTTTTCAGCGGTGCATTCTTTCCAGTTGTCCATTTGACTGGCATTTTTTGGGTTTTTTTGTTTTTCGCACAAACCACCTTCCTGCTCAGCGGAACACATCAGATGGAGGCGCCGGACGGGGTTCACTGTTCAGTCGGAGCGGCGGCGCCTTGATTTTACTTGTGTTCTGCTCATTTGATTCCACGTCTCGGGGCAGCCAGCGCCACATATTAAAAGACAAGAAAGACGGCTGACATTTGTTTGGTCCACAGAGCCCCCGCCATACTGCAGAGCAGGTGTACAATGGTGTGAAAACAGAAGGGAACCTTGAAAAACAACGCTCCAACACATCGAAGGCTTAACAGGAATTTTCTCGCCGCAGATGTGGACGCACGGTGATATATTTTTGAAACAAAGGGGCCGGGAAGGGAGGCTGACAGCCGTCCGCCCGCTGATGCTTCTCCATCCTGCTTTCACCACATGTCCTTGTTAAGGGCTGTCAGCTCGCCTATGGAAAAGATTCCGCTGGAATATCCATAGAAAATGAATCACTGCCATGAACTCTTGCCGTATTTCATCGTGAATGGATTTCAAGTTGTCATTATGGTGATCGCTGGCTGTCGTTAACTCTTTCTTTCCCGCCGTTGCTGATTTACATCCAGGGTTGTTACAAAGCGGCTCGCACAGATTCATGAACTTAATAGTTAAAGGCCTCTGAATACATGCAAGGAGGAACTAAATGAAGCCACATCTGCTTACGAACTGCGCGCAGGTGGCAACAGCAAATGTATAGGTTTCTCTGGCGGCCCCTTGTGCTCTGAAAGTATTTTGATTGAAAGGGGTCTTTAAGAGCTCGTCATGAAAAAGATGAATATAGCTTAGAAACAAACGGACCGCTTTGAACATTCCTTTGGTTCATTCCATCTTTCGAAATGAATAGAACCAAATCATCTCCGAATGCTGAAAGGTCATTTAATTTGAAAAAAAAATCCTTGAAAAGAGACACCTTGGACATTGACCAGATTTAATATGTAACACAGGTAACTGTATTAAAACATCATCGTGGGCAAGATTGTTTAAGTTTCGAAGAGCCTTTAAAACGTACCGAATGCATTTCACAGTTCCTAAGATTAATAATTTGCCTCAATGGGCTTAATTAAAAAAAATTAAAAATGCAATCGATCCATTGTTTTTGCATTCATCATGAACAACAGGCCCTCGGTTGTAACATATGCATAAAATCCCTGCTGCTACATTTTTAGGGGTGTCGAGTCACAGATCGGGGCAGCGAAAGACGGACGCAGCAATAATGTAACTCTTCCCCTAAATCAGATATCTCGAAATTACAGAACATAGTCGGCGGCAGAGCCATTGAGTGCATCTGTAATATGATCCAGTATTACGGTTCCACTTAGACTAATGCAAAAGGATCTTATGTTCCATTTTTTTCTAGAAAAGGTAATAAATTCACCTTTTTTTTTTTTTTTTATTATCATCGCTGGCACATCGCGGTACCTTCACGTTTTCTCATATTCGACATGTCACGTAAACACGGGGTGCCGAGTTATTGGAAGCTCAGGCGTGTTCAACAGTGTTTTGCTCATTAAAACCTGATTGATAAAGAAAGGTTATCGATCGCCTTTCTGCATATGAAGGTTAGTCGCAGCACGACAGAATGCATGTGTGTGAATGAGAGCAACCCGGGTGGAACGGTGAGGCTACAGGGAGTGGAGATCAAGAAGTTGGAGGATTTCAGGTACTTCGGTCAACAGTCAAGAGCAATGGAGAGTGTGGAAAAGAGGGAAAGAAACGGGTACAAGCAGGTTGGAATGGGTGGAGAAAAGTTTCAGGGGTTCTTTGTGATAGAAGAATATCAGCCAGAATGGAAGGAAAGGTGGTGAGACCAAAACAGTGGTGAGACCAAAACAGTGGTGAGACCAGCGATGCTGTATGGTTTGGAGAACTTGGCATTGAAGAAAAGACAGGAGGCAGAGCTGGAGGTAGCAGAGACGAAGATGTTGAGGTTCTCTTTGGGAGTGACCAGGATGGATAGGATAAGGAATGAGTCCATCAGAGGGACAGCAGATGTTAGATGTTTTGGAGAGAAGGTCAGAGAAGCCAGACTGAGATGGTTCAGTCATGTACAGAGGAGGGATAGTGAATATATATGAAGACAGATGTTGGAATTGGAGCTGCCAGACAGGCAGGAGGTCTAGAGGAAGACCGAAGAGAAGACGTAGTGAGAGAAGATATGAAGGTAGTTGGTGTGAGAGAGGAGGATACAGAGAACAGGGTTAGATGGAAAAGGTTGATTCGCTGTGGCGACCCCTGAAGGGAAAAGCCGAAAGGAAGAGAAGAAGAAGATCGCCTTACTTTATGGTGATTTTTGCTATTCACGATGGCGAATAATGGGAAAAAAAAATGTAGGTATGCTGTATATCATTTCTTTGTAATAGATATTTTCTGTGCTCGTCTGCTGTCGCTCAGGTAAGGGGGGGGCGTCCCTCTGATCGTGGAGGACGGCGGTTCAATTCCAGGCTCCTCTTCGCCGCTTGCCGACGTGCCCTCAGGGAAAGGCGCCGAACCCCAAGTTGCTCCCGATGGTCTGGTTAGCGCTTCGGACGGCATCCGTGGGTGTGTGTGAATGTTATCTCGTGCTTCTAAACCGCAAGGTGCAAAAAAGCGCCGTGTATTTGGAGACTTCATATACGCTTCTGCACGGAATGATGTAAATAAACAAGCCAGAAAAGTTCGTCTCGCATGTCGCGTATCTGCTCAGTTTTTTCCTCTTGTCCTGGAGGTTATGTTTATTTCGTTTTTCTGCTTGTTCCTCCGGTCCAGGTTACCGAGCCGTACTCCTTTCCACCACGCTCTTATACACAAGTAGTCTTGGCTCGCTCCGAAATAGTTGAGCGCGTGTGAAAAAGATAGGTGTTGAGCTTTTCTGAAAAATTAGGTCAGTAATTTGCTTAAAGGTAAAAATGCGAGTGTTTAAAATGATATTAAAGATCATCAACCATCTCAGCCTGATTAATCCTCATTGGCTTAAAAACCCTTGTAGTTAGTTCCCCCCTATCCCTTTTATCATTATCATCATTTTGCAATAAGGCCACCAGAGCAATATCATCAGCATACTTTAATGAATTTAAATAAACATGATTGATTTTCAAGCCATTCGTGCAGACAGAGAAAAGCATCGGTGATAAAGTGCCCCCCCCCCCCCCCCCCCCCCCCCCCCCCGCCCCCCCCCCCCCCCCCCCCCCCCCTCCAAAAAAAAACCCCCCCCCTACCC
>CAAKHD010011710.1:41966-53617 GCA_901007705.1 Fistularia tabacaria
AACCTCATATCTTAATTAAATATAATAAAACAAGTTTGTTTTTAAGCCCTGCGGGAGACAAAGAAAAACAACGGGGATAAAGGGCCCCCCCCCCCCCCCGAGGTGCTCCCGTGTTCGACACAACCTCGCGTGACACGCAATTATCAACAATACCCCTCTTAGGACTGTCTGAGCCGGACCGTTTGATCGAGTGATCGGGTCCCTGGATCGATCCACCACACTCGAGCGCGTGTATTAGCGCGGCATGAAAAAGAGTAAGTAAAATCAATTTAAAACAAAAGAAGTTGGATAATGAGGGGAGATTTCCCAAATGCTCCACTCGAGTATCAAACTCGGCTGTTGAACTGTCTGTGTGAGTTATTTACAGAAATAGTTAGAGATCCAGACAGCTAGAAGCTGGTGTTAGGGAGGTACTTGCATAAGGTCTAAAATCATTTAAATTCTGTTTGTTTTTGCTTTTTTTTTTTTAAGGACTAAACTTTCGCTGGGACTTCTGCATGATTTAGGCCACGTTCTTATTTCAGGCAGGAGACTGAAGCGGTTGTTCAGGAAGCCCTTAACTCCACACAACCTACAAGGCAAAGGGACCCGAGGGATTTTTTGGGGGGTTAAATACGAGACTAACTTCAGACAGTTCCAGTTGCTCTCGGTGTAATAGGGACTTAGTATGCAATTATGCAACACGCTTCATGCCAGACACTACAAGACTACACAAAATGAGGGAGGAAGGTGGGATGAGGAGGAAGTTTCCTCTTCGCCTCCATGAACAAAATCAAATGTATCTCACTCTGATTCACCCCCTGCTCTTCTGGAGCTTCCCGTTGGCAATAGTTCTTCTATCTTATTCTACTATTCCTCATTCCTTTTGCAAGTTCTTTGTCTTTTTATCAACCGTTATCAATTTCTATGCAGAACGTAACAGAGGATATAATAGTATTTATCAGCACATGCAGTTTTGTCCCGGTCAATAAAAACTGTGAGTCGGGTTCTGGAAGTATTTCTCCCTTTTTGTCCACTGCCATATCACCGAGCCAACTTAAAAAAAAAATCTAAATATCGCGGTCACAATTTCGCAATGCTGGGTTAAGGATGAATTCAAAGAGATATTATAAAACCTACCCGGTGTTCGTTTGTGTTGGTCTTGCTCGGGTGGATGACGAGAGACGAGCAAGAACAGAAGCAGAATAGTCCAAACGAAATTTCATAATTACAGATGCGTGATTGTGATTGTTGCGTACTCCTGCTGGAGTCATCGGAGCTCAGCGGTGGATCGCGATCTTTTGGCGAGTGGAATGTCAACCCTAAAGGCGTGGCAGCATTTCCAACTTATTTAATCTGTTTGGCTGCTTGAGTATTGGCAACAGGCCGCTTCGGATGGACGCTAGTCATGCAATGCAAATTGGTCGTAATGCAGATACAAATGAAGACGTGCCGAGGGCTTGACCCTGAGACCGTTGTGCATCGCGAGGCCGGATCGCCTGCTCTTACGGCTATTGGATTCCACCTTCATTAATATTTCATTTTAAAACCACAACAATGTGGATCACGTGGCTGATGGATTGCCAGATCAACTGACGCCCTCCCGTCCGCCATCTCACCCGGCCTCTCGACATAGATTTTCCCGTTTTAATTTTCACTTTCGCTGTGCACTTAATTGTTTTTTTTTTTTTTCTGCCGGCAGATCTAATTTTGGAAGCGGAGTAATAATATCGCCTTTTTTTTTTTTTTTTCTAAAAAAGGCCAACGTCCTCAGAGCTGTTTAACAGTAACATGTTGGGGTTTGACTTGACAAAGCACTGGCGCAGGCACTACCAGGAGGAGGGGTGGAGGGTTGTTCCATATTATATACGGTGATTGCCTTTCAATTAATGTTATCAGAGCATTGCAGGACATTTATTGCTAATGAGCTGGAGCTACTTTGGTTTTGCGGGACAAATCCGGGAATTCCATTGGTAGAAGGAAGCAATTAAGATTACATGTGATAGAGGGCTGCTTTTTAAAAGCTCGGAGAAAAACCTGAAAAGTCCGGCGTGGCTGTGCAATCTCTTGGTCTTTGAGGCTGAGCCGGGAGACCGGGGTTCATCTGAAGTTTCCTTGCCTTGCTCTGGCCTCTGTCCCTTAAATCTGTGACAAACATTGTGAGGGGATTTGGAGCAATCTCCCGAGCTGATCCTTTGTTATGAAGACAAAGAGACCCAACGATCAAAAACCTTCAAGGCTGCAAAGACCGGCCGAGTGTTTTGTGTCTCGGACTTCAGGCAGCGGTTTAGAGACAAGTGAAATGATACGATTCGTTGCTTTATCGCAAATAACATTTGACATATTAACTTGATGAAAATGCACCCTGAGGGTCTCAAAAAAAAAAGAAAAAACAATCTATATTTATTTTTTTTCTTCTGACATTGTGCAGGATCAAAGTAGTTAAGTTTATCCTGAAAAATGACATTTGATTAATAATTTCACAAATGAGCCGATCCGGAATGGGCGGGTGCTTTTTCTCTACAAAGAGAGAAAAGTAGTGAAATATTTAAGGGAAAGGGAAAATATAGGAAGAGAAATAATTAAGGTTTGATTAACATGAATGAACGAATGAATGAATGGATGAATGACTTATCCTCTTTGCATTCCTGATGGTGATGAATTCAACAGCTACAGCGCCTTGACAATTTCCTCCAAGTCCTGACACATTCTCCTTTTTTTTTTTAATATCTGTCACATTGAAATGGTTTCAGCCGTCATCTAATTCTAATATTAGACAATCGCAGTTATCAAATGCCAAATGCTCTACTTTTTACTGAAGGGAAAAAAAAAAAAACGGACCCAATCACACCAGGCCTTGTGTGGAAAAAGTCATCTTTGGTTCAGTTTCTAAATCAAGCCGATAAATGTGTTCAGTTTCAGTAACCACACACAGACATGATTGCTGCCAAACGGCATTTGAAAATAGAAACCTGTCTGTTGACGTGAAGAACAAGGCTAGGTGTGGGAAAACAGCGCATGATGCTGCAAAATAAAATGATAATAATAAAAATAAATGAATAAAAATAACAATAAAAGACAATGGCGTGACAGATTTGAAAGAAAATCATTCAAATCAGCCCCAAAAAATTTGACCGAAAAGATAACAAAGAATATGGAGTCCAAGGTTGTGAAGGATCATTCATTAATTTATTCCCTATTCTACTGCTGTCGTAGTCATGGAGCTAATCCCAGCTGTCATCGGGCGAGACAGCAGGCTTCACACTGGACCGGTCGCCAGTAGATCACAGAAGCACATATGGAGCCACACATTCGCACGTCATATCCAGACAACCAACCATTCACCCGCTCATTTGCTTCGTGTCCGGGCGATTCAGAGTCGCCACTGACCTTCCTGCGTTTGACTGTGGGAGGAAACCAGAGAACCCGGAGGAAACCCACACACCCGCGGGAGGACATGCAAACAGCACACATGCAAACTTCAAACATGCAAAGAAAGGCGTGTTAAACTATCATCTCACACCGGCTCACGTCTAAACAATACTTTTTTTTTTTGAAATTTTAGGCCTCAGCCTCGTCTGAGACTGAGATTTTACAAAGTCTGTGGATCTTACATCTGGAGGAAAGATTTGGAAAAGACCCCAGGAAAACTACAAGTAGATTCTTCCAGCATTTTTTTTCCACCATGCAATGTTTTCACCAGGTATTTGCAGTCCATCGCTTTTTCTTCTCTGCTGTGTCGCGATACATCGGAGAGTTGATATCGTCCACAGCTCCGCCATCATCTCCTCTTTCTGGATGGTCCATACTGATCAGGACGTCCTTCGTCGTTCCCGCTCAACCATACCGCCAACAAATACCGTCTCTGCCCCCAATACCGCTCTGGCGATTGTTTGTCTACCAGGTTTCCTGTTTCCGGTTTTGTCGGAGCTCATCTATTGGTTGTTGAATGTGTTACATCATCGTAAAGACTAAAAGACTTGCGATAAAGTAAAACGGGTTTAATATTCTAAAAAAGGTCATTTTTATTTTCTTTCTTTCTTTTTTTTTTGTGCTATCTATGTGTAAATGTGTATGTATACTGTATATGTGTATGTGTATATTGTCTACGTGTATATTGTATGTGTATATTGTGTATATTGTGTATATGTGTATATATATATATATATTCTGAGGGTTTTTTGTGTTTTTTTTTTGTTTTTTTTTTCTTTTCCCTCTAATGTTGCTGCTGTAACACCCGAATTTCCCCTATGGGGATCAATAACGTATTATCTTATATTATCTTATCTTATGTATAATGTAACGTATTGTAATTAATGGCTGAGATGAATCTTAAGATTTCCTTCCGACTTTCAGTTTTCTGTCTGTGAAAGTGACGAGCTGTAAGCCCAGCATTAATCACGACAGTCAATCTTTAATATCAGAAATGTAATGGTTCAGATGTATCCTGTCAGTTTTCTGAGGGAAGGACTCGCGCCGCCGCTGAACTTTTGGTCGGATCATGTTTGTTTTCTGTTGCTCTTATCTGACTGTGAAGAAGAAAAAAAAAAAAAAGTAATTTATTTGTTTTTTTTGCTGCGAGACACCTCTTGTAAAAAATCCGAGAACCCGCCATTATCCGAGGGGAAAAAAAAAACAAAAAACTCCTGAACGTGGTTCCGACCTGACCTCAACCACAGGGTCGACACCTTCATCAGATAAAATGTTAAATAACTCAGTTCTAACAAAAGGACAAAGGAAAGGTGCTAATGCGCTCTATCAAGGTTTCAGAGATGACTGAATGTGTAACATCATGTGGGTTTGAGGATGGATTTGTTTGAGAACAATAGTCCGTTCATGTTCTTTCATCACACGCCTATTAACAGTACAAATGAAACCATCATGTGATTATATGTAATTGTCGATGACACTGTGAGAGATCATAAAAAATAAAAAAGACTCCACTCAAAAAGTCATACATTACTAAATGTCTGAATGGCTAAGAATACGTCAGTCCGGCTCATCTTTTTTGATTCTTCACAGAAGAGTCGCATCTTTGTGTGACTTTTTCCAAAAATCACACATAAAGGAAATTACCGATGCAAATGATATCCAGTTGAAGACGTGAATACCGGTAAAATATGTCATTTAGATATAAATCTCTCGAGAATATGACACAATTTGGATCCTGTAAGATCACTTGAAAAAAACAAAACAAACAATGTGCAAAACGATCGCGCGGCCGTCCGACTGCGTGACAGAGTACTTGCTATTTGTGTTTCGTCCCCGACATAGTCTGAGTCCGATGTTGCGTCGCCGGCTAAAACTTTTTTGAGCTCAGACTTATCACGGGGAAAACTACTGTCCTGCAACACCGGCGGAAGAATAATGTTGTGTCGTCGGGAAAGTGAACCGTGTGTGAGAAATGCCGAGCAAATGTTTGCCTCCTCCCTGACTGCCCCTATCTCTCCATGTGATTAATGCTAGCAATGTGCTGTGTGCAGTCATCGCTCACCGCTTCTCAGGCAGCCACAACTGGTTGGCAAGAAAATAGAGATATAGAACAGTGAAAACATAAAATAGCAGTTTTCTCTTTGGAATCCCGAAAAAAAAAAAAAAAAAAGTGACACTGAAGAATCTCGCGCGCCGCATCGGTGTTAGTAAAGTTCAGGATCCCTCTCTGGGATGAACGCGCTCATAATAACTGCATCATAGAAATTGTGTAAAATCTGAGAACAAACAAGCAATTAAAAGGACAAAAATATTAGAGGGAGGTTTGGGATCACTGGAAACTGGAGCTTCATCTTGCACTTCATCACGGCCTCCTTAATGCCAGACATAGAAGGAAAATGTTGTGTTAGGACCTCATTAGTGGACAGACTGGGGCACGGTTGGGGCAGTCAGTGAAGTCAGCTCCCTGCCTCATTACAGAAGTCAAGCCAAGCATTGGGAGAGAGCATGAGTGTGTGTGTGTGTGTGTGTGTGTGTGTGTGTGTGTGTGTGTGTGTGTGTGTGTGTGTGTGTGTGTGCGCGCGCGCACGTGTGCGATTTGTGTGTGAATTTGGTTGAGCGCAATCGTGTGTTTTTCTCTTCATGCCCTACCCCCACACATCAGCGTGTCCTGCATGTGTGTGTGTGTTTGTGTGTGTGTGTGTGTGTGTGTGTGTGTGTGTGTGTGCGCTGATCTATGTGAGAGGTGGGTAATCCGTGTACTGCAGGAATGCACATACATGTATGCGTTATGAATCAAACGGTAGCCATGATGTCCATTGATTATGCCACACATTCCTGGGAGCAGATGGGTAATTTATCACAATATGCCCCGTCTCCAGACCGGGTTCCGGGACTAACAAAATATTGTAAACCTAATGAGTTCAAAACCTCACCTTCACATCTATATTTCATGACACTGATGTCGCGGAGTAGATCCAGCGCACGCCTCATGCATGTCTAGAGGCCAATTATGAGCATCCCCACACCTTTAGTCCCGGGCTAATTAAGTGAATGACTCGAACAACAGAGAGACGGAGCAGGGTAAATTTGTGGTGATATATATTTTCGGACGCGCTAAATACAAACGCCGAGCCGTTTAATTTGTGCTACTTATGGCGGGCCGTACCTCGGTGGCAGCGGACAGAGAGGGGTAAACCAGGTGCGCTCTCCCCGGGGGGCCCAGCTTCGGCTCCTCGTGCGGCCCCCGTGAGGCATTTCCCGGGCCGTGCGAGATTTATAATGCTCCCGGCAAGTCAGGGGTCAACTTAATGGCCCCCCGCCAGCTGGATGTGGCTGAAACAACTCGGACGGGAGAGACCCAGGAGGCATCCCGATGAGAAGCCCGAAACCACCTCGGTTGACTCCAGGCAACGTGACGGAGCGGCGGCTGTGCTCGAAGATCCCTCCGGATATCCCGACCCCGCTCTGCCCCGCGTCCCCAAGCCCCCCCACCCCCCACCCCCACCTCCGCCGAGGAAACTCATTCCAGAAAAAAACGCAGCCCACGATGTCGGTCTCCGCCGTCTCCACCGAAGATTCTGACGGAAAGTAAGGCGTGGAAGTGAACCCCCGACAGAATCCCAGTGTGCTCGCGTGGCTGCTGGGAAAAAAAAAAAAAAAGACGCAATTCGCTTTAATCCCTGTTTTTGCAGAAACGACGGCAATGCACTCGTAAGATTATCTCTTCTGTGGATTAAAAGATCATTGTTCATATCGAGTGACGGCCGCGGTCCGGCAGTAATGCAACCGCGAGCAGGCCGGCGGCGTCAGAGGCCGGCACCCGCGCACCGGGATGCATCACCTGAGTCGGAACATTTTTTTTTTTTTTTTGAGGAAAAAGCTCAGCTCGGCTGCGCGAGCGGCGACACCGCCAGTGAACCCGAGCGCAAGGTAGCAACTTAACAGGAGAGCGACAGCAGGACCGGCGGTGTAACGGCGGCTGTGAGCCCGCGGGCTCTCATCCAAAGCCCCAAATGGAAAAACACATGATATTACGACGTACAATTACACGTTCGCGAAATTATACGAAATTACCGCTCCGAAAGCTGGGCGGAAAACAAAAATCATTAGTCATGTAAACAGTCTCATTGCGAGTTTGTTCCATCCATCCAACATTGTCTGATTAAAAAATAAATAAATAAAATAAACTTCTCGCTAGTGTGATGTGGCTGTTACTTACACATTAATCTTGCTCATTTCGGTGGCCTCCATGTGTTGAATAATCACTCGTTTTTCTTTTTTAGGGCGGACGGCAACTGGAGGGGGAACATGTTCTGCTTTACTCCAGATAGTCTGCCTTTAATTAGCATCTCTGCGCTTGTAATGACACAATGTTAATACAGTGCGGTTGGGGCTCTACTTGCTTTCCTGGGGGAAATCATCAGCCACTAATTAACTTAATGCCTGAAATACACTTATATTTTTCATTATCAGAACATTGGATATCAATACACTTCGGGACAATGGGCTTCTAAACACTTTGAAGCAGGTGAGGAGAGGAGAATAGACGGCGCTCCGGCATCAAAAGCAAGTTTGCGAGAAAGTCACCGAGTGAGATGGAAGGGTGGGCTCCGGGTGAACGTGGGGGAATGTGCCAGATTAAGGCCTCGGATTAAAATGGAGGAGCTGATCTAATCCACTCAAAAGGGTAGACGGCGCACGGTCTGAGCACAAAGACAGCCTCAAGTCACAAATATTGTGCACGTTCATTGTAATTATTTCCGTATTTCGCGCGCCACATACACCAAATCATGTGACCTGCACATCGCTGTTTAAATGGTGCATCTGAAAACTGGGAAACATCAGTTTTCCATTTCGAGGACCGCTTGTTTACCGCACATGTGTCAAAAATATTTGTTTCCAATTCCCACGACAGAACTTTATCACTCCCTATTTTAGTTTTAAGCCCCAATGTTTTCTCTTTTTCTCTTTTTTTATAGTACTTTGTACGTAAGTATGAAGTAAATAGGCAATTTAAAAAAAACGGCAAAAAGAAAACCAATTCACCAGAATTAACACATGCCAGACGAAGAGATCGTGGCCACGGCTATTATTTTGCAATATTCGAGAATAGGTAAATGCATGAGTGCAGAACACCAGGAGTATCAGATAGATATTTGCAGAAGTATGTACGATTGAAAACACAAATTCCTTTTTGTAATAATCTCGCACAGTGAAACGTTTATGCCGCGATCTTTTGCAGGTGTCTATTTTAGACTGTCGATAGGCTTATAGTTGTCAGTAAACATGATCGTAGATGGATGACAGTCTCTCTGTAATACTTTCTGGCAGTCGGGGCAACTTTCGAAGATACACGTTGTCGAGGGAATACTCCTGTGTTTGTTCATTCAGCCACTGCGTAAGTTTATTTGTCGAAATGACGCCATTGACAGGGAACGTCTGTACGCGAGAAAATGCCCTGCAACAACAGCATGCGCGTGTGTGAGAGTTTGCAGAGAAAGTTTCTTTTGAAATTTGGAGGCATTTGTAGTTATTTGTTAGTGGCTTTGTGGCAGCCGCATTGATCCGGTATGCTGATACGTCTCGCGCCTCGAGGACAAATGGCTCAAGAATCAAAGCTGGAACAAAAAAATGTCGAGCTCCGTAATAATTCATTCCGTGACGCTGTCAGACACCAATAATAAAATTCTTAGCCTGTCAGCAGCAAAAACAAGCTCTTTCAGCAGACACACTTTGCCATGCACAAACAGATGGGAGTACATTTGCTAATTAAACAATGTAGGTAGAATGGCAGCTGCATCATTCAGAGTCACTCTGACATTCACTCTGTGTGACTCTAAGTAACCGTCTACAAGGGATGGCAATTGGTTAGTGAAGAGGGAGCGTATCCTCTTTGCAAATAAATAAGATACGCAGGACATGCTTTTTAGATGCGATGTTGACGTGGATTTAGCTAGCAACATTCAGGTTCTTTCAATAACAGCTAAACCATGTCGCTTTAACAGCTATGACAGAAGCTTTGCACTAGTCCCTCTAACATCCCTCTAACAACCACTATACGCCTTTTTTCACTCGATGCTCAAAGATGAATGCCACTGCAGTCAGACATGTTAATCCTATTTCAAGCAACAAGGACCATCTTCATGCTTCAGCAGTGCGTCCATCTGTAGCATTAAAGAGTTAGATATAAGAACGAATCCGTCCTTTCATTGCCTTTTTGAGATTTGAACAGCCAAACAGGGTGGAACTGAACCAACATCTCTGTATTTACGAGGCCAATATATGCAGAGATTTTTCTCGTCGGCACCGATAGCAGCCGTACTCTGTGTAAAGTATCGTTCTTGATACGGACATTTGTATCGTCTGAGCCGAAAAGAACAGCGGTTCCGACTTTCGACCGTAAAAAAAACGATACGCGTTTCAGAGCAGCGCCTCTTCGGCCCGTTGTGCTCCTTCGAGCCGGGATCTTCGCTGTTCCCAGTGTTGCGCCTCTCTGCTTCTTGTCCAACCGCCGCTATGTCCGGTTGGTTCGCCGTCATCGCTTTGTCCGGACGGAGCAGGAAGTCACGCTGGGTCCCGGCTGAATCGTTTCTGGATCAGCCTTGGCAGGTGATGCCGGTTTTATCTAGAGCGACCGCTGTTTGAATCCAAGTCACGTAGAGTCAGCTCCTCGTTTTGTAAATCAAAACACGCTTAGTGTCAAAAAGTTTAATATCCTACAAGCCAAGTGATCATACGACAGAGATGTGATGTTATCTCTCTTTACCGTGTCACATATTGGGCTTTTTAAAATCCGGGGTATTTTATCAGCATTATCCGTTTCTATGGAGATACTTGTTAGCATGGTGCGGCGGAACATTTGAGCATTTTCCGTTAGTCTGTCTCCAGTTTCATGTTTCTTTCTTGATTCTCACATTGTTTTCATGTCCTTCCCACCTTCTGTCTTCAACCTTCATATCCCGCTCTTGCAACTGTACCTTTAGTTTTCACGGACCTCCCGTCTTTTTCTTCTTTTTTTTTTCCCCGGCAGAATGTGATTTGTCGGAAGAGATCAGAATGATTCACCCACGGAGGACGGCAACGAACATTATTGACCCGAGCGTAGGCAGGGATTCGGCATGTTTCATCCATAGTGAACGACTCCACGGACACTTTCAGGTGCAGCCCTCTGTGGCTGGATTACAGCGCCAACACTCGCCGGCCTCTCTGCCCCCCCCCTCCCGAGTATCACAGCAGCTATCTACATGATAATTATGTTTAATTAATTATTCCCAATGATGCTGGCAGAGCTCTCGATTCACTAATGTCTCCGGAGACGGTGGATCATCTGGGGATGGTTAGGGGTTGATGACACTGGGAATTGTGACGGCGTAGATGTTGGCACAGCTACATGAACGGAAAGGGTTTGTTCAATGAAAGGCATGTGATGGAATGGCCCGACGCACGTCTTCTGCCCCTGCCGTCTTCGGAGGGCTAAAAATAATTCTGCGCAAAGGCAACCTGACGTTCTTGTCAAAGTCTTCTCGTCGTGGCAACCGGACTTGATTTTTCTTCTTCATTTGAAGGCGTTTCACCCCTCATCTGAGAGGCTTCCCCAGTTCCGATGGCCCCGTGGGGAGTTTCCGAATATAACTGCCAGGGCCGGGGGGGCGGGTCAAGGTTACGATGGCTTGTCGCGCAAATGGGAGAGTTGATCGGCAGAAACTAGGTCGACGGGAGTTGTTTTGTTAACGGGTTGTCATTAGGTGAGATCAATGGTACAACTTTGGGGGATTTACCCGGATTACGATCTGACTGGGAAACTCACGAAGGGCCATTGGAACCGGGGAAGCCTCTCGGATAAGGGGTCAAACGTCCTCAAGTGAAAGAATTCAAGTCCAGCTGCCACAACAAGAGGTCTTCAAGCGAAGAAATTAAGGATTCGTTGCCATGAAGAGGATTTTCCATGACCTGGATGACTGAGAACCTCCACAGACCCGCAACCTGACGTTGTTAAGGATTCCAAAAGAAATACCCTGTCCATTGCTTAAGAAGTTGTATTTTTACATTTATAAAGCATATGAATTATTTGCATTACTGATTTTATGATGGAATTTTTGAATACACAAAAAAAGGGACCAATGACAGTCCACATTGACAGACATTAGTATCTGAATTGGCTGCGCCCCCCCCCCCCCCCCCCTCACACCACAAACTAAAACAAAAAAAAAAAGGCGGTGTTTTTCCTTCTCCGCCTGTTG
>CAAKHD010011710.1:53637-79007 GCA_901007705.1 Fistularia tabacaria
TTTTTTATTTTTTAATGGGAATTTTTTAAACAAAAAAAAAAGGGCAAAAGACGGCCCAATAGACAAACATTAGTTTTTGAATGGCGGCCCCCCCCCCCCCCCCCATTTAGACTAAATATCTAAAAGAAAAACATTTAGGGTGTTCTTTCTCTTCAGCTGAAGATCTCTTCGCTTCCCTCTAGTTTTCTAATAGCTCGGTTTAATTAGACTCCGAGGGAGTTGGAGCTGTGTTGTGATTTGGGCTTCTGTCACAGTGGTGAGGCAATAGTTGTATTCTCCAGGGCACCGAGGGGGGTTTATTGTATGTCAGCCGGGGGAGATGAATGCCTCTGCTCCAGCCATGCATGCCAACAGCCGTTGTTTCAGATCATTGATAAATGATCCTCTCTTCTCCTGGTGCAACCAATCCCCCCCCCGCCCACCTCCCCCCGATTAGCCCCAAACTCACATTAGTCCCCTTTTATGCAACCTGCTCAAGGCAGGACAGTTGCCATGATTTGGTCGGACAAATCGGGATCAAATCCAACCAGCCCATAATAGAAGGAAAATTGTAATTCCACCGGTTCACAGGCAGAGCTCTGCATTCAGCGGCTGTCACTCGCCCGACATACTTGCTGGATTTTTTTTGAGAATGGTAACATTTTCAACTAGGTATCCGCAATACCGCTATAGCACGACAATTTTACATCATTAAGACCGGCTGTCAGTATTGCCGCTGTTCAATTTTTGGTTTTGGGGTTCTGAATGAGAGAGCTGGAGAGAAACTAGTGAAAAGCTGTTCCCTACTGGCCATTGATGACTTCAGGAGCTGTCCATCAAATGAGCCACTGCAGATGGGCAACGGACCCGTGCTTTGGCCAGGGAGATCCAACCATCGAACTCCTTTTGGCAAAGTGGACGGTTGTCGAATTAGAGGCGAACAAGTTGTTTTTCAAACCTTTTTATATATATCATTGTGTTAAACTGCATGTAAAACAGGAATAGACAGAAAACAATTCCCTGTTTATGTGCACTGTGTTCGTTCAGCTTTGCTTTTGTGTTTAACTCAAGGTTCCGGCTCAGCAGAGGTGCACGATAATGCAAAACCACACGCTCTGCTTCTCTTTGAAAGAATGCGGAGGTTTCAGAAAACAAATTCTTATGTGGCATTTCATTATTCGAATGGGAAACAAGAAACTCAAAACATCAAAATGTGAAAGGGAAAAGTTTAATTTGTGAAGAAGTGACACGAAAACCGAAGAAAACCCGCTGCTGAGTGTGACTGTTGCGATGCGTCTGAAGCTGGGGGCCTCCTCTGGCCATCCCCGACTCTCAGCCAACGTCCCTTTCTGAAAAAGAGAGGGAAAAACAGCAGCGAGCTTTAAATAGGCCAGAGCCCTTGATTCATGATGCTCCGACGTTGCCTCGTAATTTCCTGTCTCCAACTTCCCATCTCCTATCTCCAAATCCCTCTAGGACAAACTTTGAAACGTTTCACTGCCCACGTAGTTTATTCGGCACCTCTTGTTGCTGGTATTCAAAGTATTTTCGCTATAATTACGCTTCTTTTTATCCATCTCAGAGGAGCATACCGATGAATTCTGCCATTGAAGGATCGCGGCTTCTGTTTGTGCCAATCATTCCCTGAAAAAAAATAAATAAACAACTTTAAACAGCATTTTAGCGTTCAGCGTTTTTCTTTACAAAACTCTTGGCCATTTATAACCCCCTTGTAAGTTCCGTTTCACTTGTAACACAATCTTTTAAACTGACTCATTGCCTTGGCAGGAATATGATTTCTCCGTGTTTATTTTCTTGTTAAATCAGCCAGCGGGACAGATGTCCCAGCTTCAAGAAGATCTGAGACAGTTATGCTCTGTAAGGAAAACCATGAACATATAAAAGTGCCATATTGATCAGGAGAAGACAGGCCTGTTTAAAAATACAAATGACGTGGAGAGCTATACTTTTTTTTTGCCTCCCACCGCTTTTATTTGAATCAAAGATTTATGTTAAAAATGAACAAAAATAAATGCATAAACACACGGAGATAAAGAACGTGCATTAATGTTCGACAGGCCGACAGGAACTCATTAGTGCATGTATAATTAATTTGTAATAAAACATAATTTACTCCACTCAAAAACATTATTTGCGGCTTTGCAGAGTTCCGTATGTCCACCCAATCTTGAATAAGATTGTGTTTGATGATCCCAATCCGATCTTATCTTTTCTTTCCTTGGTGTTTAACGTTTGACTTTGACTGCAAACAGCCATTCACTGTTTTTCTCTCCAATCAGTGAGATAATCGTGAATCTATTGGTGTTTAATGTATGACCGCTGAAAGCTGAGGACACGGTAAAACGTCGGGTTGGAGTCACTGAAATCTTGAACGCCGTTCCCTCCCCCACTCTCTACTGGAGTCTGATCATATATCGAAACATTGCCACTTTTTCTTTTTTTTTTGCACTACTGCTGCTTTGCAGGACACAAAAAACCTCTGCTGCTACTCTTTCATGCCGTCAAATATCAGTCTGTACCTGCGTGCACTTTATACTTCATACCTCATCGTTCAGTGTTTACTGTTTAATGTAACAGTGCTCTTTACTGCTAATTTGCACTCATTATTATTATATTGTTGAATTCATGTCACGGCGGGATTGTGAGAAACGTCTTCTCGAATCCTCTGCATGTACATGCGGAGAAATTGACAATAAAGCTGACTTTGTTTCTCTTGAACCATGAAATAAATCGTAACTTCTTCTGTCTGCTGTTTGAAAACCAGATGTGAAAGAGACAGGAGGATGTGATATTAGAGCAGCTCTCATATTGGTTCTTGTCCGGTATCCGGCAGTGCCCCCCCCCCGGTCACAGAGAACGGATTTTTATGAAAAAGCAAGGGACATTCTCACAATCGTTTCGGCTTATGAAGGAGCGACCGCGACTCGGTCGCCGCCCCTCCGATCAGACGGTTGGCGGTTCGATTCCTCCTTTCCCCCTCTTGTCTGCACGTCGAAGTGTCCTCGGGAAACACAACGAGAACCCCAGGTTGCTCCGGTTAGCGCCGTCGTTGCGCCAGTGTGGATCTATTTTCCGTAAATTAAAATATCAAAGTATTTTCATGATTTGTATAACCCAGGTTGGATTGTAGAATGAGGCCATTTCATGCCAATTACTATTAACACATGTAGCCTCTTTTTTTTTTTTTTTTTTTGTCCTTTTACTCTCAAGAGGAGGTTTATTAGGGTACTAATGGGTAGCTGGCAAAACCGAGGGGTGTCCAAAGTTTGCTATCAATTAGCCCTCGGTCTAAGAAAAAAAACAAATCCAATTCTTTGGAGACAGTGTGGTAGATGTTTAGAAAACATAGCATTTTAATCCCTCATCACAAAACATTATGAGCGTTATCGACAAAATCATCACTGCTGGGCGAGTACAAAAGAATAAAGAATAAAGAGCAGTGAACTCATTGTGTTTCATCTGCAGCTCCTCACGCAGCCGAGCTGAACCTTTCTTCAAAGGCCAAAGATGAATAAAAGAACTCATAGGCGAGTTTGAAATATTCTTTATTTGTATGAACTGAGCACGTAATTGGAATTTAATAAGAAATGGTGGTTTGCCTGATTCTGTTTTTTTTTCACAATATATCAAACCATTTTATTTCAGATGATGCCGAAAAATATTGTATCATCCAAGCTTGGCCTGCAAGCCGTGTTGGTCAGTTTGAAAAGGCATTATGGGATTAATTGAAGGATACACTCGATGAATCCGTCAAATTGAACTAATCAAGGTTCTATTTGGATGCAAAATAATGTTATATTATTTTTATAAGGAGATAATTAAGAGCCCTCTCACTGCCCCCCCCCCTCTCCCTCCCAAGGCCATGCAAAATTTTGTAATCTGTTACCAACAACAACCGTGTGTGTTTTTAATATGTTGCTCTCTTTCACGTGAGTCTTTATTGCCTCGATGTTCACGTCTGGTTTTATTGAGAAATGCGAGACTGAGCCCCGGACACGTTTTCTTCATGGGAGCAATAAAGTATATCAAACCAAAATCAAATCCGGAGACATGCCACCGCCGCTGCCGGGCGCGTACAGGGAAAAAAAAATGTGTAATGGGATTCATGAAGTCGCCGGAGAATCACTCCCTAGTAATTCTCTGATACGGCTTCTCGAAGCGAGGACTCAAAACAGGGGGCAAACAAAGCAAGCCCTTTAAGAGCAGCTGACAAGCCGGTCTTTTTGACTTTGAACATTCTGTAAATTTGAGTTCTTATCGGACGGCCGTTCTCGCAATTTTTTTTCCGTTCCTCCTCCTCCGAGAGTCGCGGTGTAAAGTGGAAGAGTGCACACCGAGGTGCACCTGCAGAGAGCCGGAACCGGAGGGAGCTTGGATTTGCCGAGGACGCGTAACGCAATTTCCAAATATTTCCTGACCCATCCGACGCCCCCAACACCCCCCACCCCGTCCTCGTATTTCAAACAGTGGTTTTGTGCAAATGCGGGCCCGGATTCCTTGATCCTTGGCCCGTCGGCTCCCGATGGGACTTGGATTGGATTAGCTCTGCTCTCATGCAGGTTGGTGACATCGGACTGCTTTCTAATCTTGTCCTTGCATAAGATCTCGGTGGGTCGCCATTCAGCCCGATTTTCTCTGCCAGAGTGGATTTGTGTCCGAGGCGATGGCAGAAGCAAAGATGGAACTCGTCACGTGTTAAAATATCAAAGCAGAAGCACAAGTTTGAGTTTTAGATAAACTGGCAACATGTACGCAAACCCAACGGTTGTAAACAGGAGAGAGGTTCTCCAGGAATTACGTGGTTTAGAGCAGCAAGGTATGGGGTGGATATATTGCTGCAGTCTGTGATAGCAATACAATACAACAGAATCATCAGTATATTATATATTATACACAAACCAACAATAAAGGATGGTATCTCACTAAACAATGACATTATATGAATCATAACAAACCAATCTTTCACAAGGGGTTCATGGACAGCATGCGGCCTGCTGATTAGCTTGATACAATAGTACATAACACAACAGTATAACTAGCATCAGCATATGCACGGATAAACAATACAAGTTAACATAATGTTCGCATTCAACTTCGACAGTAAGCATAATTAAACTCGCCTTCGGTCGTTCACCGAGGGGAAACAAATAGCTTTGATCGCATCACGTGAAGCAAATAATTGCGATGCATTCAGGAGTGAAGGATCTATGAGAAATTACCGATAAACACGACGTGAAAGGTATTATTTCATTAACAGCTAAATACACAAAAACAAAGTCGGCTTTCCAAAAGGTTGCCACGTCACACGAAAACGAATCGCTGGACAGCACGAAGTCAGCATCTGCTGATAGGAAACAGGTTATGAATGGCGTTCAGATGATCTCAATTAGTTTTCGAAAGTGTTTATTTGATAATGAAAGTAGTGATAACGAAACGCGATGTAAAAACAATAACCGCTCGGACCCCGAGGGCGCTTCGGAGGCTCGCTGAGCAGACGTAGCGAAAATACGTTGTTAATACCTGTGCGGTTATTAAGATGATATTCATGAGCCCATCTACGGATCGCACAGACCTCAGTGGGGACATTTTAAGTTATTAGTGAAACTCAGTAAATTCAGATAAACTGAGATGTATACATATTTTAGCTTAAATTAGAGAGCGGATCGTGCTTGGACAGTAATTACCCCATTAAGAATAACTCAATTTACTCCTTACTGATTCATTGACTGTACCCACAGAAAGCAAATAAATGAATAAACAAATGAATAGATGTATAAATAAAGAAATAGATAAACGGTACTCCCACTAATTCTTATTCTTATTATTATTTTCATATGATTATATTTATATGAACATATATTGTTGTATAATTCTATTATATATTACATTATTATTGGTATAGTGCTGATATAAAAATACTAATATCAATATTGATATTCTTATCTCCAAAATATGCCAATAACAATAATAATCAGAAGAAGAATGACGATATTAATAAAACTAATTTGAGTCACATATTAGAAGAAATCAACTCTGTCTTTTGAACTCCTGGTAAAGGAATGTGTGTGAAATTCTGGATTTGGATCAGCAAAAATTCTCTTTGAAAATAAAATGCCGTACATTTCCATTTCACCTCACATGCAGTCTCAAGGAAATGACCAATGGGTGATTTCCAACTGTTTCCGGTTCCAACAGTGAATCACTCGATCTGATCCTCCTACCACTGACATGCTGAAAGCAGTGAGAACACATTTCCACTGAATGTTCCTTATAAAGTGGATCAGAAAGTTATATGGTTCCCTTGCCTACAACTTATATGTGGCACATTGGATTTTAGCTGCTACAATACATTTGGTTTTCAATGATATTTGTTTGAAGCACCAGTTAGGGGTTGTTTTAGCCTCCATACAAAAAAAAAAAAATTCAATGGTGATGCTGATATTTCCAACGGTTGACACGTCCATCCTGACCGAGGCCACTCAGAGGTGTTTTCCTGGTTTCACCGTGTTGACGTAGGTTTTTGTTCTTCAATTTATCCCAACAATCCAAAAGCACGGAGTGCCTCGATCGAGGACTTTGAATTTTCTGTAGAATGAGAATGACAGGTATATGTCATCGTGGGTGTGATTGACTGGCGACCGATGCAGGTCGTACCCCGTCTTTCGCCCGATTACAGCTGGAATTGGCTGCCCCGTGACACAACGTACAGGATAAGCGACGTAGAAAATAAGTTATATTACAAATTACATTTTTTTTGTTGTTTTGGAACTGGGGGAATGACATGATGACAAACCCGGAGTAACTTAACACAAATAACCTGTGCAGAAAAAAACTGTAACATGCAAAAATTATCTTTATTGTGTTTCATTCAGTCACTGGAGGAAGTCAGTAGAGGAGTGAATTGGACACGCTAAAATCACACACATGAAAAAATAAAGGAAACATATATCCGAATGTTTATCGGTGAAATGCTGTCTTTCTAATCCTGGATTTCTATTTTTTTTATGTATTAAGTGCAATATTTTCACAACGGCTGAGAGATTCACACAATAGAATAAAAGGCACTTATTTGTGATAATGGCCCTTTCACTGATTTCAATTACAGAATGCTACATTAACACAACACACCCTTCAGTCATGAGTTTTGACTCTGATATCCTCGGATAATTAGTGCTAATAATCTGTCGGATAATTGAGAGGCTCGGCTCTGCACGGGTCGGGCTGCCAGTGCGTGGAGCACAGAGGGGAGCAGAAAGCAGGGTACTGCCATTAATTAACTTTTTTTTTTTTCTATCTTAAAATGATTGATGATCGGTTTATTGATGAATGAAAAAAAAAAAAAGTCAAATCCCGGGCAGAAAAAGCACGCTTATTTTGCATGCAATGATTTAAAATTCATACATCTGGTTTCCTTCTTCAGTCTAAAACTATGCAGGAGCTTCATGGAGACCCTAATTGTGAATGACAGAGTGAAAGTTCAAATGTCTCTGTGTGATGCGCGAATGAGAGCACGAACGGTCGCAGTTCTCGACAGGCAATCCGGTCCGGGGTGAGGAAGGCCTCCCACCCGGTGACTGCTGGGATTGGGAATGCCCCCCCACCCCCGCCCCCACAACCCGGACTGCAGGATAAGCGTCGGCAAATAATGAAAGAATGCAATAAATAATAATTTTCCCATCCGATATCTGAGGATGCACAGCATCCTTCGCGCCCCGTGACAAACCGCATCTTTGCGCTTGCAAAGATATGAAGTCGCTATTAAATTCACAGTCCAAGTTGTCAACGGCACCACAGAGAGAGCGGGGAATCCCCCGAGGAGGACAACAGATAAAATAAAAAATTTGTATTATGTTGACCTTCTTTTTTTTTAACATTCAGTTGCCTGACAAAGTTAGATGAACAGACCCCAGAGCCACGCCAGGCAATCCCCATATCCTCGGGATAGAATAAACACCATTCTGTTGTAATTATGTGATTGGAATTTAACCTTTAAGCAATAGGAGGTGGGTGCCTCAAGGTAGAGGTAGAAAGTGACGAAAAGGGTAGTATCAGGTATTAGTATTTCAAAGGGGGGGGGGGGTGAGATTTAAAAAAAATAGTGAAAAGATATGGGAAGAATCGCGCTCAACGTTACAAGGGGGGAAAAGATCGGTAGCCGTGTAAATGAAATAAATATTTGAGAAGGTGGAGATTGTGATGTACGCCAAAATGAATCGACCACCCCCTCTTCCCCTCATGTTGAGTTTGTGTCTGGTCGCTGGATTTTTCAACCTCCGATCCATGATAGTTGGGGGCTTTTAGGAGCTAACCCCCGCTTTTGCCCAACTCTCTTTATTTTAATATAATAAGCACGAAGAGGAGATAATTAAATGTGACGGCTGATGAAGACGGATAGCAATTCTGTGATTTCCTTCCAAATGTTTCCCGATGTGCAAAACCAGATGGCTTCAATCTGCTTATCTGGACTATTCTGTCCCACTTTTTGTGAGAGGGGGAGTTTTCTAATCCTAGTAATATTTGCTCACAAAGATACTGCAAATATTTATATTGCATGAGTTTTTAGATGGTTTCCAGGGTGTCAAGAGGATAATATCTTTGCACAGGCGCGAGAAGGAGATGTTCTAAATCAGGGGTGGGCAAACCTTTTGACTCACGGGCGGTACTGGGTTCTAAAATTTAACAGAGGGCCCGAACCACGAGCAGAGGTATGTACTGTTTGTGTAAACTAATACATACGACATGTAAAAGCAATTGCATTTGGCCTTTAATAGGCACTTGTCTGTAAAACAAAAAAGGAAATTGCGTATTTCTTTTGAAAGTAACTTTTATTGCAGGATTTTAATATCTGTGTTGGAATTGGACAGTTTTATTAAACGCCCTACCAAAAAGGTGCAGCCGCTGTTCCCTCTAATCGTGCACTGCTCCAGCGTTTTCCCGCCTTCTTCGTGTCCTGTTCGGAGAAAGGCTTGCTCGCCTTTGCTAATTTGAATGCCAGCGAAAAACATGCTTTGGTACTTGATTCTTGAATCGCAGTTTGTCGTTGAAAACAATTTTGCTGTCAACCTCTGAGCAGTAGCCGCCCGTTCTTGGGATGACTGATGCTAGCGTAGTTAGCATGTTTCTTAGCAAAGTGACGACTGATATTGTTTTCTTTGAAATCCGCAATCTGTTTCTTGGCTTGTCAGAGTTATCATGATGTATAATCATATTATTTAATATAATAATGAAATTGAGATAAGTTCGGAGGGCCGGATTATAAAGCCCAACGGGCCATATATGGCCCGTGGGCCGCAGTTTGCCCATGTCTGTTCCGACTGAATCCTCTCCTGAACTGACTCTCAGTGAGGACGTCACCGAACTGCCTGGTGGTTTTACGTCCCGGCTGGTTGGAGACACGGCTATATCCCGTTCCCCACTCTTGAACCAATGACTTTGGCATGTTTTAATTTGGTTTCTGTGACTGACCTTTACTTTTCTTCTTTCTGCTCAGTTTTCCGCCCTTCGATCCAGTCCTTTCCTGCTTCACTTTGTCAAGTGTTGCTTCTTCCTTTATTCCTCTCACGCAAATGCACCAACAAGCACAGTCCTGAGTGTTTTTGACATTTCCTGTGTGTTCCTGGATCATACAGGGTTCTGGTCAGCTTCTTGTTAGCCTTAGTTGACTTACTTCCTGTCTATGTTTTGTGTCTTTTCCTGACATAATGTAGGTTAGCGCAAGCATACAATCAGTCAATGTCCTTTAAGTGCTTCCTGGTGTTCCAGCCATCTCGCCCTTTTGTGTGTTTTATATCATTATCATATTATGTAGCTGTATTATAACTCCATTATTATTGTAATAATCATTATCAATTATTTTTTTTTGGTAGTTCCTTTGGTTCATTTTTTTCACATTATCTGATGTGTTATTCAATTATCCCGTGGTCTTGTGTTATTATGCACTTCACTAATACGTTGGTTTTGTTTCGTCAATGCTTTTAAAAGATCACAGATCTGGATCTACACGCAGCGTTCCAAAGTATAAAAGTCGTGATGTGCGTTGCGCGCCTGCACGTTGATTCATTCTACATTGCCGCGGACGGCTGCAGATGCTTCCTTTCAAACACCAACAGTTAATGGGAGGGAAAAGAGCCGGACTCCTCGCCTGGCTCCCCCGCTTCAGCGTGAAACAGCGTGAGCTTTGTCCATTAGTTATAACTCTGGCTTTAGGTGAGCAGAGCAAAATCCAATAAATGATTCCCCGAAGCCAAGTGGTTTTAATGTGGAAATGAGAAAAGGCCAGTTTACTCAGTCGAAGGCGGTTTCTCCTCACCGTGGTTATAATAATGAATAATGCATTATTATAAACATCTGGGTATGATGTTGATTGAATTCATGCCTTTGATTAAGCGGTTTTGATCGTTTTGAATTTTGAATGAGGGCTGTTTTTTTGGGGGGGGGGTTGTTTTTTACAGTTTTATGAGCTTCTGCTATTGTCATGATTGTTTCGTCAACAAGGAGTCGAGAAATCAGACGTCAACTAAAGTTGGCTGTGCGCCGGGGTTGCAGGAGTAGTGGAATTGTAATCCAGCATTTATCTTTTTCATCAAAAAACCACCAGGTTTTGGTGCGTTATTTTCAGGGACAAATTTCTGAACAGTTATTTATCAGTCAAGTCTCGTCTTGCTCGAAGGATCGCAGGGAGGCTGGAGACAAGCTCAGCTAACATTGGTCACAGGGCGGAGGGAACCAGACACCTCTCAATCACATGGTAATACATGATCATTATTATTACCATTATTATTTCTTGTGTCTGCGTGGGTTTACTCCTGGTTCTCCAATTTTCTTCCACAGCCAGGGTCGAACCCCGCCTCTCATCCAATGACAGCTGGGATAGGATCCATCATCCATGTGACCCTAAGTGCAGGATAAGCGGTAGATAATGAATAAATAAATAACCATCTGAATAGATAATAACTAAATTAATAAATAAATAACAATCACAAAAACTCTTATTAATAGTTTTTTTATATTAAAATTTCAGTCAGGGTAAAGCCAACTGCTCGCCCAATGACAGCTGGGATAGGCTCCACCCCCCCCCCTTTCAATACTAAGTGCAGGATAAGCAGTGTAGAGAATGAATTAATTAATAAATGAAAATAATGAGAATGATCATTATTATCTTATCATCTTTTATCATAAATTTCATTCAGGGTAAACCCCGCCTCTCGCCCAATGAAAGCTGGTATGGGCTCCACACCCCCTTCCAATTTTGAGTGAAGGAGAAGAGGTGTCGAGAATGAATGAATGAATGAATGAATGAATGAATGACGGGCTGTCGTCTTGCAACCAAACAGAAACAGAAAGCAATCATTGCGGTCAGAAAAAGACATTCTTTTGGAAATGTTTTGGCACTTTGAGCTCACCAAGACAAATGTTCAATCTCACTTTGTTGTAAAACCACTGAAACTGCAACAAAGCACAACAGGACAAGGAAAAATGTCTTTTTTGTCCGTTTATTTTGTTTGTTTCATAAATTTCCGAAGCACATCAAGTTTAAAAATTCCTCGCGGACCACAAGCTACGAGATAAGACCACATCATTAAGATAGCATCGGCGGGTAAATTTGGAAAAGTAACTGCTCACATTATCAGTGGAGATTATCTTCAGCGTCAAACACATTGCAGTGCAGAACTAATGCAGCTAATGGCAAACAAAAGGAGCAAAATAAGAAAAAATGATGTTAAGTTCTCAAAAATGTCGGCGAGTAATGTGTCGTAAAGTACATGCAAAGCAATAACAATAGACATGTATTCCATTAGACACTTGCTTGACTCGTAAGTCATTACATCTGCACCTGATCATCACTTTACTTTATTTTACTATATTTATCCACTTAAACAGGCGTTGTTTACATCCACCAGTATGAGGTGCAACTTTTAACCTTATGTTACACTTCCTGCCTATCTGAAGTGAGCGAATATTCAATATATTTTTCATTTCATTCTCTCAGACAAGACATATATATTTTTGCTCTGTGAAGACAGAGGTGGTTATGAATGATCAAAAATGATGGTGGTGATGGTGATAAAACGTTGTTAATATTCTTTGGAAAGGCGCTGTAATTATGCGGCGTATCGATCAACGCGGTGGATGCTGAGTAAAAAGAAATTGAAAGAAGTGTTGAATTAGCATAACGCCCAACACGCATGGTTATATTTAAGCACCGCGCTGTGCTGAGCATTTCACTGCGATCTACTTAGGAGGCATCGATTCTCAAATTGATTGTACTTTCCCGCGTCGGGGCATTTGCATTGTCCCCTGAGAACGGCGCCATTCTAAAGAAACGCTTCTGAATAGATTGACGTTGCTATGTGTTGATGCATTTATTTTAAAAGGGGAAATTGATACTTATGAGCAACTTTTTCTTCATGTTAAAGTATGAAATGAAAAGTGACTGATGTCCCAGACGGAAGTCACAGGTCTATCTTAATGTCTCTGTTCGCTTGCAGTGTAATGACTGCAAAAAGAAAAAAAAAAAAAAAAAAAAAGCGGGGATGTCATATCAAACCGCACTTCTGTTTTCGTCTGAATGCCGACCCGGAATGAGAGAAACCAATTTTGCGACACCGTCGGGGACCATATGCGGGCGACAAAACCTTAAAGACACCCTTCATCGGAATTTATTTTGGAGCAAGGCGTTTTGCTAATTGAAACTGACATAATAAGGACATGCTCGGTTAACAAAAAGCGTGTGGGTGAAGCAGGATGAGAGGTGGATGAAGAGGTGTTGATCTGCGTGTATCATCATCCTCAAACAGTGGCTGACTGACTGGTATTTCTGCCGGATCACATCGTGTTGACAGTATTTTGACAAGCGCAGAAATCTAGTATACCGAAAAAAGCGAGCCGGCTTTCCATAGAACTTGTGTTCTGTCGGGCCTCTGATGTATTTTAATTTGATTTATCTCGACTTCCGACAAATTATCTCTGTGGATCAAATAACATGAACAGAATAACAGCGTGATGTGGTTTCCAAACAGTGGATCTTCTCTGTCAGACACCTGAGGATCCAAACCTTTTGAGTTTTGACATTGTGTGAAATCTAATGTTTTTCACCCAAAGAATTTAACATGACACATCACTAATATATCCATCAGTCACCCCGTCGCCCTCCACCGACGTGCCATCTCCGTTTAAAGTTGGCACGGCAGGCATAATAATAATAATAATAACCATCATGTCTAATGTCATATGGCGTCGACAGTAATGAGCCCGGGAGGCACTGGTCCACCCACGCTTCTCGCGGGATTGCTTGACTTATTTAATTCCAAATGCAAACTTTGTTTCAAAAACTAGGTAAATAAAGCTTCTGTGAAATGCTATGAAAATTATAGGAATATATTAAAACATGGACAGCGCTCTTCACAGCTTGAAGGTACCTTCAAGGTACCATCCTGGGCTTGATGTGTGGGGTCTCCATGCCCCCCCGATGTTTGTATGGGGTTCCTCCAGGTTCCTCCAACAGTCGTAAAACATGCAGGAGGATCATGGGAAACTTTTATGTCTCCAGATGTGCGAATGAGAAGGTGATTGGTTGTATGCCTGTATGACGTTAACGACAGGGTGAACGGTTGTACGTCTGTTGATGACGTGTCTATATTGTCTATTGACCCCCTCTACATGTCTATATTACATTAATGACAGGGTGAGTGAGGGTGAATTGTTATGTCACGAGTAATGTGTCAAAAAGTTCACCCACAGCATTAATAATAGACTGTATTCCGTTACACACTTGCTTGACTTGTAGATCAGTACATCCGCACCTGAAGATTATTTTATTAAACTTTATTTATCCTCTTATACAGGCGTTGTTTACATACGGATCAGAATGAGGTGTAACTTTTAACCTTATGCTCCACTTCCTGCCTCCCTGAAGTGAGCGAGCACAAAACGCACGCCGAGTGGGAATATTCAATATATTTTTCATTTCATTCTCCAAGACTAGATATCTATATTTTTGCTCAGTGAAGTCAGAGGTGATTATGAATGATCATAAATGGTGGTTGTGATGGTGATGAACTTTCGTTAATATTCTCTGGAAAGGCGCTGTAATTATGCGGAGTTTCACTGTGACGTGTGAATGAGAATGTATGTATGCCGATTCCGACAAGAGGACCTTTCCGTGTGGAGTTTGCATGTTCTCCCGGTTCCTGCGTGGGTTTTCTCCGGGTTCTCCTGTTTCCTCCCACAGTCCAAAAACATGCTGTGGGTTAAGAAAACATTGGGAAAATTGCCCCGAATGAGAGAGTGAATGATAGTCCTTCTGTACATGTCGCCCCACGATTTGACTGGTGACCAGTCCAGGGTGTCCCCGGCCTCTCGCCCAATGACATCTGGGATAGGCTCCAGCATCCTCGGCGACCAAGAGTGCAGGATAAGCGGCAGAAAATGGATGGATGAATGCTTGTAAGTCCCTATATGATGTTTGAATGAGAGGGTGAATTGTCATTTGTCTATTTGACATGTGAGCGAGAAGGTGAATTGTTTGACGTGTGAATGGTTGTATGACCTGTGAATGAGAGAGTGAATGGTCGTTTGTCTCTACATGAATGTTTGTATGTCTGTATGACCTGTGAATGAGAGAGTGAATGACAGGTTGTATATCTATATGACATGAATGAGAGGGAGAATGGCTGCCTGTCACTATATGATGTTTGAATGGCAGGGTGAATTGTTGTGTCACGACGGCGTGTGAATGAGAGACTGAAAGCTTGTATGTCTATCTGACACTAATGAGAGGATGAATAGATGTTTGTCTCTATATGAAGTTTGAATGAGAGGGTGAACTGTTTGTCTCTATATGAAATGTGAGTGGTTGGATGTCTGTATGACGCCTGAATGAGAGAGTGAATGGTTGTATCTCTATATGACGTTTGAATGACTGAGTGAATGGTCGTATGTCTCTCTGTCCCCCTGTGATAGAGCGTCCAACAGATCCGGCCTGAACCCCGCTGGGACAGGCTCCAGCCCAACCGGACAGGCAGTATCGATAATGGATGAATAGAAACAAGTTGGTTTATGTGTAAAAGAAAAATGACTTTATTCAAACAGAAGAGGGTTTTAAGAGCATCTTTCAGTGACTTAATCCTAACTAGTGGTGTCTTGCTTCCCGGCATCGGGTCCATACATCCTGCATGAGCAACACATCCACATTGCATTACGGTACACGGACAGTGTAACAGTTGCGTCGGTCCTGTCACTTTGCTTCCGACAGACCGCTGTTTCTGCACAGAGAGACGCCTCGGGGGGGGTTTATGTTGCATCTCAATCTCCAAGATTAATTCTCCAAATGTACGAAGCCGCATAACGCCAATACTTTACAGTATAATGCACAAATCCTTTGCAGCGACACCAGCGGGTTTATGTTTTTAAAAAAGCGCCAGGCGATATCTGTATTTTTTCTCATATCTGCATTGAAGTTGCGTCACATTTTGTCAATATGACAGAGTAACAGGCTACGTCTCTGGCTGCCGTGCGCGAACCCCCTGTCAGGCCGTTATTTACCGGCATCTCCGACGTTCTGAGTTGACGTGACGTCGACGACCCAAAACAAATTATTTCAAGTCGGCGGCGGCGTTTTTTTTTCCGCCTCTGACATAATTCGAGATAATGAAGTTGGGATTAAAACGCAACCTCGGAGCACGTCTGTCACACCAACTTGAACTTTCCGTCACCCATTCAGCGTGACAAAGATAATGAGCGCCTTCTATTGTGAATCACAAAAAACAAAGATGGGCCTTTTTTCGTGGACTAAATTTATTTTCTCCACTTCATATTT
The DNA here is from genome assembly GCA_901007705.1 of Fistularia tabacaria. Lineage (NCBI taxonomy): Eukaryota > Metazoa > Chordata > Actinopteri > Syngnathiformes > Fistulariidae > Fistularia > Fistularia tabacaria. The sequence continues at coordinate 69,455 of CAAKHD010011710.1, forward strand.
GCATTGAAGGACTTAACAGGAGGCTCTTGCTCGTTTTGCAGCGAAGAAAGATATCAATTAGATTTCACCTTAATCAGGCGATTTTAATGGCGAAAGGGAATTACGTAGTTCCCAGCCTAACCTGTTGACATGCTTCTGCAGCGTGAGCTACGGCCAATGAGCTGATGGCGCAGAGACTTGCGGATTCAGTCCAAAGTGTGTGAGGTTCTTGCCGCCGCGGTCTCTCCTCGCAGGGTTTCATTTAGGTTTATATGCCTCGCTTGTGCAGTAAAAATGTGACGTTTAGAGATCGACTCGCAGAGTTGATTTGCCGAGGAGAGAATTGCTTTTTTTTTTCCCGCTTTGAAATATGAGACAGGATTTTCCACTCTCTTTAATTTACTGTTTAATACGGCTTTTATACCGAGCTGTGTTGGTTGAGCAAGTTTTACAGTTCTGCCGTTGTTTCCTATTTACTGGAGAATGTTGAGAAGTATAATCGGTATGTCGCCGATCCGTTTTTCCATCCCGTAGGGTTTTCTGTTTCATTTTTCAGAAAGGCTGTTCCATCCTCCTTTGTATCGCCAAAAAATGAATACAAATAAAATACGATTCTGCCTTTGTCACTTCAACATACCTCCTTTGAACAACACCATAGTGTAGATCTCCTCAGCTTTGTGGAAAGCGGTATGTTTGCAAGTAGTGGCGGAGCGGTCAGCTGCCTCACTGCGAGGAGGTCCCCGGTTGGATTCCAACAAGGGCGCCTTTTTGTGTGAACTTTGCAAGGTCTCCACGGGTCTTCTTGGGCTTTCCTCCCACAATCCAAGACCCTGAATTGTCCACACGGGACTCTGGGACCTTGACTGCAGGATAAGTGGTAGAGATAATGAATGAATTAATAAGGACAGTTTGTTTTTTGAAAAGAAAGAGCATAATGAGCAGATTTCTTGTTTGAACTATACCATTATTTTTGATATAGTTTACTTCTGGCGCTGCCGGATCCATCCGCAGTACTCGAGGTTAGAGGTTTCTGGCTTCTGCTGTTTTTTCTCGACTGTAACTTTTGATTTCCTCATTGGACCAAATTACACTGAAACGCTTGTTCTCCTCTTCTCATAATGTTCACATTTTGACTCCTCTTCCTGTTGTTTCTCTTCCTCCATTATTCAATGGTTGACTAATTTCTGTCTCAGATTCACGTAATTGGCTCCAAAGTTCAAACAAGTCCAAAAAAAATGGAGAAGCATTCTCATTGCAAATGAACCACGCCGGAGTCAAGTTTGATCCGGGCCTATCAGATGTTGGACCTTTGGTCTCAACCGACGGTCTTGGCAGCTTTCAGATTGTTTCTACTATGCTTTTGTCGATGGGGCTATTATCGTAGAAAAAAAAAAAAAGGAATCCTTAAACGAATGTTGGTAGCTGTAAGATTGCATCTCAGTCCCTGTATATCCATATAAAACAGATATGCGTATGTTGTTTTCAGAATCTGTGAGATCTTAATCATTTCTAAAATATATATAGAACTATGTTTTAAAATCTCCAAAGGTATTCAGAGATGTATGAGTGTATTTCTATTTATTAGAGACGCAACACAGACATTGTGATCCGTCGTGAGAGCAGGGAACAGGTTGAGGAAAATCAAGAGGAGGTTTGCTCTGGAAAGGAGAGGAATGAAGGTTGGTCGCAGCAAGACAGAATATATGTGTGTGAATGAGAGGAACCCGGGTGGAACGGTGTGGCTACAGGGAGTGGAGATCAAGACATTGGAGGATTTCAGGTACTTCGGGTCAACAGTCCAGAGCAACGGAGAGTGTGGAAAAGAGGGAAAGAAACGGGTTCAAGCAGGTTGGAATGGGTGGAGAAAAGTTTCAGGGGTTCTTTGAGATAGAAGAATTTCATCTAGAATGAAAGGAAAGGTGGTGAGAACAGCGATGTTGTATGGTCTGGAGACGGTGACAATGACGAATAGACAGGAGGCAGAGCTGGAAGTCGCACAGATGAAGATGTTGAGGTTCTCTTTGGGAGTGACGAGGATGGAGATGATCAGGAATGAGTCCATCAGAGGGACAGCAGATGTTAGATGTTTTGGAGAGAAGGTCAGAGAAGCCAGACTGAAATGGTTGGGTCATGTACAGAGGAGGGAGAGTGAATATGTTGGTAGACGAATGCTGGAATTGGAGCTGCCAGGCAGGCGGTCTAGAGGAAGACCGAAGAGAAGATTTATGGATATGGTGAGAGAGGATATGAAGTAAGTTGGTGTGAGAGAGGAGGATGCAGAGAATAGGGTTAGATGGAGAAGGTTGATTCGCTGTGGCGACCCCTGAAGGGAAAAGCCGAAAGGAAGAGAAGAAGAAAATCGACACAATGAGTTGCCGCAGCTGGCTGTCATTCAGTCATCATTCATTCATTCAGTACCATGTGAGGAGACATACAGTCATTCACCCTCTCATTCAAACGGCCGGGCAATTCAGGCTCTGTGATGGAACCCGTGGGAAACCCATGCAGACACCTGGAGAACGTGGAGACTCCATGCAGAAAAACTCCCAGTCGGAATCGAACCAGGCACCCGCTGGCTGTGAGGCGCGAACCACTTCGCCTAACCTATCGCCCGCTGGCCTTCATTTCACATTTAATCTGATAAAAGCTTTTTGGCGGAAAAGCGAATATAAGGTTCAACCAAATTTCTGATAATTGCGCTGTGATTGACTGCAAGGTGAAGGCAAATCGCTGCACTCAAAGCGTGTGAAGTGAAGGTCACAGTTCTAAATGTTGATCTTTCAAACACATCATTCACCCAATCACCTGTCTACAAAAAAACAATGCGCTATTTATTCGAACCTGAAACGAAAATTAAATGGTTTTAAAGTTATAAAGAGTGGCGTGATCGGTCGGGATTTCATGCCTCCACAAAATAATTTAGAAATCAGACTTTTCATATGTTCATGTCTTCAAACATTTACCTCACTAGCAGACACACAGATGTGCAAATCTCAGCCTGTTATTCAATAGTTTTACACATTTCCGATAACGCAGACTCGATTTAACATCAATTGCAGTGCTTTTTTCCGTAAAAATGCACGCATGATATCCCAACATCAAACCGAACTGAAGAGTCTGAATGTCTCTAAGCAGTTTCGTTAAGTGTATCAGCCGGGCATGAGGAGAATGAGCCATCGGCCGGTTAACCAAGGAGAATATTGCGGGGCAGCCATGCTTTTCGTACTCATGGCGACCAATGAAAAGAGTGTCTCTTCTGGTGCTTTTATTTAACTCGTTAAAAAAAATTTCACGATTCCTTAGCGTCAACTCGTTGCTATTGCTGGGGTGTTCTGCTTTTTAAGCAAACCCCATCAATCATCACCCTCCACTAAAGGATGCGGGTTAATATTACACATGTGACCATGCATGTCAAATTACTTCTAAGGTTATCCTGATATACGGGCATGTATTTTGCCCCCTTGCTCAGGGAGTAATAAAAAAAAAAAACACAAGATTAAATCTGTTCAAGCCATTTCATTCCGTCCAGCGGTTCTAGTAATATCCTAGTTATTAGCCAATCATGCTTTGTATTGGATTTTACAGTTTTCTCTCAAGAGCTTATTATTTCTGGCAAAGCTCAGTGTAGTGGGAGGAGGGGAGAGGGAAAAAAAGAGTATATCAAGACCTTAAATGAGGATCAGGCTGAGACAAGGAGAAGGTGGAGAACCGGCTGGGTAAGGCTTGTTCTTTTTATCTTAATTTCAGTGCCTGCCCCAGATTCACTCCCCTTTTCATGAACCAGGTAGTTACAGAGACTTGATGCGTTTGGGGAGGAAGAAAAAGAAAAAAAAGAATACCACTGACAGCAATGTTGAATCAGACTGCGGTATTCGCAAAATCAAGAAATTTAATCTGAGGCCTATACCTCCCCTCAAGAAACAGCATGTATGCCTTCATATTAAATAACTGTAAACCTATTGTTCCTGCCTTTACTGGAGAAATCCTCGCCTTAGTGCGGCTCAAAGTCTTGTGTGTGCACAGCCTAATAAAAGCCTTTATCTGGCAACACATCTGTGCAGTCAGGCGAGGCTGACTGAGGTTTAACATGATACCAATTAATACACAGTGTCAAGGAAATCGTGGATTCTGACTCCCTATCTCGTGCATTGATAGAAATTAGCATGTAACGTGGGAGTTGGGATCCCCACCTCGACAGCGTGACACACTAATTGCCGTCACGTAATTTTGATACGGGGTTTTATCTTTGGATTCGCACTCCGATTCTCTCCCGTCGGCATCGGTTTCCGATCTTCATCTTTATCGTCAAGTACAGGTACAGACCTGCGGTATGACCGTGTTTGCTTTGCGTTACATCCGTTTTACCCGGTTCGTGAACGGATTTTACAGTGACACTCGCACCTCTTGGGGATTCCAATCCTATCATAGGACAATACGATAATGGGACAATAAGTCCAATAAGCACTCAATCATTATTGTTGATTTCATGGCACCGCGAGAAAGTGAAAAACGTCTTCTCGATTCCCCTGTATGTCTAGTACATGTTGAGAAATTGACAATAAAGCTAACTTTGAGTTTATCTTGATTTACAAGTATCTTGTGGTGTGTCAACGAGGAAATATGACGGCGGAGTTGTGGAGGTTCATACTTTAATGAATAGACACACCAACAGAATAATTCATCTCTCTAGAACTTTTGGGAACACCAGTCTATATACACTCCGTAACAACGCCCCCCAAGCCCTCAGTACCTGGATGAGAGGCCACACCCTTTAGTGTCCGCCACAAAGCCCCCCACCCCCGAACATGCCAGAAGGGACTCCGGGCGACAACTACTCATTCACAGGAGGCCTGAGCAATCTTCCGAAACTGCTGTGGCGTACCTCCGTCTGGACATCAGGGGGCGCCGGACACTGGCCTTGCGGAGGTGCCGCTGGAGTCCTGGAAGCGGGTCGACCACAGCGAGGAACCTCCAGTATGATGAAGGGCCCATTGTATGGGGGCCGGAAATTGTCGCAGGAAGACATATTTAAAAAGGAATTCGCCATTGTTGGATCCCAGTTGCGACAACCTGTCCTCCATAAGGTCCCTGGCCGACCCGTCGCCTAAAGCTGGCAGAGAAAGTAGCCTGTCCACCCGCTACGTGGCGGACAGACTGCATCTCCAGAGCAGCAACTTCCTTCCTTTCGGCGGGGGGGCAGCCAATAGCTCAATGGACCCCCTGGTGGCCTGCTGGTCCAGCGCCGCAATGACCGAAAAGTACCTCGTCTCATCCGACACGATTCTCCGCGTGCTGAAACCAAGCGACCGGGTCGCTCTGCCAGAACACCCTTGCAGCAGGACGGCTGTGATTGGCAGGGCCGTGCGAGATGGGGTGACGTGGCTGAGGTGGAATCGCATATTTCCTCGCTATCAAACGCGATCACGTCGGGGTCACCAATGCGGTGTGTCGACGAGGAACTATGACGGAGCAGTTGTGGAGGTGATCATACTTTAATGCGTAGACACACCAACAGAATAATTCATCTCTCTTGAACTTTCGGGAATGCCAGTATATATCCACTCCGTAACCACGCCCCCCAAGCCCTCAGTAACTGGATGAGAGGCCACACCCTTTACTGTCCGCCACAATCTCTAATTTCTGTGCCTGGCATTACTTACTGACCTTTGCATTAAACTGAACAGAAAAATAAATCCTCATCTTTTCACCTTACCAGCAGTTTGTATCTGCGTGCCCTTTATACTTTACAACTTATAGTTTAATGCTTACTGTTTAACAAATAGTGCACTTTACTTTTTATTTTTATTTTGTTAATTTCATGTCGCCATGGGATCGTGAAAAACGTCTTCACGATTCCTCTGTATTTACCATTACATGTGGAGAAATTGACTAAAAAGCTAACTTTGACATTGAGTTGAGATTGACAATATCTCTCATTTTACTGACCTTCGCACTAAACTGTACAAAAAAAAAATCTTCATCTCTTCAACTTACCAGCAGTTTATATCTGCGTGCACTTTATCCTTTATACCTTACAGTTTCATGGTTACTGTGCAATGTAATAGTGCACTTTACTGTTTAACTTGCAGTCTATTATTACTATGTCGTTAATTTCGTGTCACCGTGGGATCGTGAGAAATGTCTTTGCGATTCCTCTGTGTGTCCAGTACATGTGGAGACAATTAACAACAAAGCTGACTTTGACTTCGGCTAAATCCAACCTGTTATTGAGCTCAGCATCATTGCTTGATAAACCACGATTTTCAAACACACAATCACAATAACATCAACGCTACGTGGTCCACATGGTGACCCAACAATAGGAGCTTACATTTTAGAGGCACTACGAGAACACAGAGAAAATTTGTTTGGTGCCGCCTCACGGTGAGAAGGGTCCAAGTTCCACTTCACCTTTTGTGAGGAGTTGGACGATTGAAGTTTCAAAAGACGTGTGAATGAAATGGTGACTTTTGAGTCCCTGGTCCTGTGTCCGTCTGGTTCCCCGGCCCAGGTCGTATCCAGACTCTCGCTCAGAAAAAAAGCGGGGATCGCAAGCCCGAGTGCAAGAGAATTGTTCCAGACAACGGGTGAATGAATGCTTAGGAGAAGGGAAACATGATGGGAAAAGCGGATAATTTACCTCCGTTTTGTTTGTCTGTGTGTTTACGATGACACCTTTTCCGCAGGAACCTTGAGGTATTTATCCCTCTTCTTCTCCCCAAAGCGGCGTTATCTGAATGGGCGCCACTATTAAACTCAGCTACGTCCTGTTGTTGAATGGTGCGGTATGTGCTTCCCGTCATGGACAATTAAGTTTCATTCTGCGTTTACACTCGAATATTTCCGTGCCTTTTATTTCACACTCACCATTCATATCACCCCGAGTGATTGAAATCCCTCCCTCCCCATTTCTGGGCAGATTTCAATTTGAAAAGTGCCATGTTGGTAATTCCTGTTTCTGTTTGATGCTGCTGATTCTGCGGGAGAGCGAACCAGTATGACTCCCTTTAAACTAATGAATATGGATTTTAATTATTTTTTCAATTTCAGTTTTGGGTTATTATGCTTTGTAGTAATTATCTGTGTACACCCTGCTGCTCTGCGCAAATTCCTCTCTCAACACGGAAAGGCAGTCGCTATATTAGTTATGTATGTATGCGTGCCTTTTGTTTTTTTTTTCTCCTGTACTTGTTGGTGAAGTGGGTCTTAAACTGTCATTGTGACAGATTGATCACAGTTATCTAGTCTTCTATAATACATTGATCACAGTTTTCAAGAGCTCGGCAAAGATAAAAGATGCCGGCGCAGGCTATGTTTGCATTAGGCCCATTCAACTCACTGAGAAGTCAACAGGAAGCCCCCTGTGATGAAAGAAATTATTAAGCACTGGAAGAGTTGTGAATACAAAGCACTTGCTTCCTGATGTTTTCGTGGACTTGAAAGGGCGTGTTTAATTCTTTAACAGAGCCGGTATACCGTGCATGGCAAACGAGTCACACGTTGAGAACAGTTGCAGCGGTGATGAACTTCTGACGGCGCTGACATCGGAGGCGGCAGGAATGATATCAAAAACTCAAATGTCACAAGCGCCGGTTTAAAGTAGGCTTTCGGAATCACATGAAGACAGGAATGGCTGGACAAATAAAACACAACAGTTCTTTAACTGTTGTCGGATGTGGGTTTTTTTAGTCAACTTGCATCAAATATCGGAAGGGACTGAAGACGTTTTCTTGCTTGCGTGATGTTGTTGGGGCGGCACGGCGCCGCAGAGGTTAGCCTGTCAGCCTCACTTCGTTGGCTATGAACAGCTTTTCGCTCAAATATCAAAATCGACCTGCTAACAAGCCTGAATGCAGGAACACAAACGCAAACAAACAGGCTTCCCGCGTTGTAACACCGCAGCAGTCGTCCATGGTACTCCATGTCGTTAACATTTTTCGTCCTTGTGTTCTTCCGTCATAACTTTTTTGTCAGTACATTGGTCCTCATTTTGGCTCCTAAAATAGTTACTCGTCCTACTGAGTGTTAAGAAGAACATAAGAATAACAGCTGATCCGAAGACGGATACTGTAGCTAAACTTGAGAGTGGTGTTCATGCTCCAGATCTCGCCAAGCACTTTGACATGGCTAAGTCAACTATTTTGAATGACAATGTCATGTCCTTTTTTTCTGGAAATTCTCCAACAAAGAACAAGACAATTTCTCTGGCTTGTTTTCTTGCTCAAGGAGAGAGCAGGAAAACGAAGGACACACAGAAGAAGAGACAAGAAGAGAAAGAAACACAGCACTAATTGAGGTTATCTTTCATTCCTTTCTGAATTTTTGCTCCAAATAAACCCAGAGCAAAGCCTCAAAAAGCTACGGTATGTTTTTTGGGGCTGGAGAACAGATCGGTTGATTTTACATTGATTTCAATGGGAAAAATTGATTCGGTCAGCAAACATTTTGGTTCGTGAACGGAGTCGAAGAACAAGCTAAATTCTTAAGCCAAGGTTCTACTGTGTGTCTGTGTCGTGACCTCTACCCAATGATAGCTGGGATAGGCTCCAGAAACCCCATGACCCCAACAGCTGGCTTAGCAGTGAAGATAATGAATGAAGTTCAATCCAACCCATGCGTGTTTTGTCATCTTGGTTCGTTTTAGTTTGAGCAGCTCTGCATAAAAAGACTCAACCCAACATAGTATAAATATTCACTACTCCAGAAAATAGGGCCATCTTTCTCCCAAACCCAGAAGCACTTAACCCATCAGCGGAGTCAATCTTCTCACATTTTAGGGACACGTTCTTTGTTTGCTTTTTTTCCTTCAGTTGAAGGATTTAAATACCGCCGCAAAATCGAGCGGAGCGTTTGTTCAATCGAGGTCAATCAAGGTCAGATTAAACTCCGTCAGCTGACGATCGGCTCGCCGAAGCCGTCCAGCACACGCTCCAAACCGATTCGTCCCCTTCCGCTCATTGGACATGCTCAGCAGATTCAGCCGTGTAAACGATGATGAAATCTTTGAGTACTGTTGAGGAGGAAAAGTTGTATATTAATAAGGTACATTTACCATGAATGTCAATGTCACTAGGAGGTGCAGCTACTTGGTTGTAATAGGAGGGAGTTTTCACGCGCAAGTTGCGTCGTGTGACGGTGATGTCACGCATTTCTTCGTTAAAGTCAACTCAAGTACACATGAATACCACTTGATGTATTTCCAGCATCATCCGTGTCAACCGACAGCACGAGACGATCCCTTTATTTTTGTGTGAAAATATGATTAGAGCTCCGGCCACGTGTCAAGATGGTTCCTGGCTGAATTCCCAGCGGCGGAGCTTGCATGTTGTCCCAGTGTATGCATTGGGTTCCCTCTGGTGTTCGTTCAACAGTCAAGAAAACATGACAAGAAGACCCGTGAATGAATGAGTGAATGGTCTCGCATCACTCTATGTGGCCTTGTGATCAACTGGCGATCAGTCCAGGGTGAATCCCGCCTCTCAACCAATGACAGCTGGGATAGCTCGCCCCCCCCCCCCCCCCCCCCCCCCCACCCACCCCCCCCCCCACCCAGCGCGCCAAAACGGAAGAGCGG